>VZSZ01005766.1:30472-100916 GCA_013398815.1 Ibidorhyncha struthersii
GGAGGGGTGGGGTGGTGTCCGGGGTTTGGTGTCCCCTGCGTGAGGCATAGGCGTGCCTGCCTCTGCTCGTCTAAAACGGGGGGAATGATCCTCACCTATTCTTAAAGCGGCTGTGAGATGTAAGGCCCAAAAAAACCCGCTGCTTTCCGTGACCATCCCTGTCGGATCTGGATTATTCCCTTGTTTATAATATCTCGGTTAAACAACAAGGGGCAGAAAGGGTCTCACATAATGTGACAGACCAGATACACGCTACAAACAGCAGACAGTTAAAGGGAACTGCCTGCGAACAAGCCAAAATAGCTGCCCAATTTTAGCCCAGTTACGCAGCTGATACATACTTGGAAAACCCTTTGTTTGTTTGTTTTCTAGGAGTTGGGCTCACAATTATTTACTGACCAGCAAAAAGGAAGGTATTAATGAATGGATCAGCGTGCTCACATCAGCACAAAAATTAATTGCTGCTAGCCTGGGGATAATGAATGGGAGTGTATCAAATAATTCTTTCTTTGCATGCCTCCTCCGGAGAAGCAGAACTTTTCCAAGGACGAGCTTTTATTTGTCTAGTAGTTTTAGTTGTACTAGCAGGGGCAGAGTGGGACAGCAGACTGCCTCGGGTGCATAAAATGCCGCAGCAGCGGCAGAGGTGAGAGGACCAGGTTTCCTATATCCGATTCAGCCCTGTGCCAGTGTGTTGACTCTGAATGAACAACAGCAGGAAAAGACATCGTTGCTGTTTTGCTGGCACTCTGCTTCTATGGCGTGGTTAAGACGGAAAAAATCCAGGCTACGGCAGAGTCAGCTTGAATCCTGAAGAAACTGAAGAGCAAACTGGATGATCCGTAATGATAAAAATAGGATCAGGGGAACATAAAGCCCTGGTCTTTTTCTAGAAGTACTCATATAAATCCTTCAGGCTGCCCCAAGAAACTCATAGGACTGGTGGCTTTATCCCTATATATTGATATGCACACTTGAGTTCCCTGCGGGGTGGGACTCACACCAACATCGATGGTAGGAAGGGCCTATTACAAATCCTCACGGCAGATCCAGAGTGTTAGCTTGTGCCCTCTGCCTTGTAAAGAATTCTTTCACATACTGGCCACCAACCACCTTTGCACTCAATAGCACATTGCTTTTTGAACTCAGACGCCTTTTGGTAATGCTTTCTCTCCAAGCCTTGGTGCACTGTGATCTCTCATCTTGAACTTAAGCAGGAGAGATACGGAGGAAATACATTTGCTTAGTTGCAGATGGTGGCAGCTCCCAGATAATCTTGCCTGGCATAGGAGTATAAATGAGCGTGGGATAGGAATTCCTCCTACACTTACAATGTAGGCATGTACAACTGAGCCTGTCACTTTAAACTGCCTTTGTGGTCAATGGCAATAAATAGGCATGATGGAGTGGGATTTTTCTCACCTGAATCATGACATCTACTTTTGGATGGCCAAAGTGTGACTCCAAGAACTCTGGCAGGTGCTTTAGTGTCTAAGCTTTTACTATTCAGTATGGCGTAGTGTGGCCTCCTGCGCAGGTCCAACAGGTGCATGCCTGAATCTCATCAGGATAGAGCAGCCCGCAGTGGGAATGGAGTAGACCGGTGTGTCCCTGCCTTCACTAGTTCACGTGTATAAGGTTTGTGCAGGATGCGTCGTCAACTTGTTTCTGTCTGTCCTAGGACATGTGGACATTTCCCCATGGTTGCAGGTAGAGTCAGAGGATCTCAGAAGGGTGAGTCAGAAGGCAGGCATTATTTTTGTGCAGTGCCATGGCGAATAGCCTAGACTGAAGGAACCCCAGGGTTTAGACCTGGGGAAAATTCTGGTTTCATGGCATCATGCCTTTCTGTACTACCTGTGTTCAGCCTCCTTGCTACCTAACTACCTGCAGTGCAGCAGTTGCTAAAATGTATTAAAGGTCTGTGGTGATGTAGATGCCTCTTCCTCAAGGACAAAAGAGATGAAATTTTCTAGCCTGTTTCACCCAGGCCACCAACATACTCTGGCAATTTTAACAGACTGATCTCAAACTCCTGTTGTCCTGTAAATCACTGTTTCCATCTTCAGGACTACACGCAAGGCAGCTGAGCTAGCACCTACTTTGAGTTTCTCTTGACAAATCAGAGAGGAGTTTCAGGGTTCTTCCCTGGTCTGATGCAAAGACACGGTCTGTGAGTGCATTGCTAGGTGACTTCTCCCCCAGCAAATCCCACGTGAGGATCACAAATCATCTTACTGAACTCTTCATGCCCTGATGATGCAGCCCTGGATGCACAGCCACAAGCCTCGCTCCTCCCACATCCCTGCTTCCTCCCCATCAGGCACTGAATTCCCAGCCCTCTCCTCCAGCTCAATAATAACAATAACGTCACTGGCACAACAGCAGGCAGGAAGATGATACATGCAGAAGCAGTGACAAACAGCTAATCATCTGACTTAGAGTTCTTATTAAAATGTCAACCCATAGGCATGCGACAAACCCCACATTCTGGGTCCGTGTGTTAGAGGCAGGAACTGGAAATGGTCGTGGCTATTTTTCGTACCCTGGACTGCCAGCACAAAGTGGTCCTCCACAGAGTGTCAAAACAATATACTCTTTCTTAACCCAGAGAGTCAGAACAACCCTGAGCATGTAGTGTATTGCTGTGTCTGCAGCTCACGTAGGCAGAGGTTCACTCTACAAGGGATTCCCCGAGCATTGCCAATACTGTAGCCATGGAAGCAGGAGAGAAAACTATTTGCACAGAATCTGGGGGCAGGGTTTGCAGCCCGTGCTGTACCACACAGTGCTCCAGGGTCACTGCTAGGAGCTCTGCAGTGCACTGCTGTGATGGGAAGCCAGCTTAGGTAGCTAACTGGCTACAATTCAGTGAATTAAGGATAAAAATATCCATTATTTGCCCTGTGTTCCTTGGAGATGTCATCTAGGTGGATGTCTTTTGGCAACCCCCCCGGAGCTACTGTTCAGCTGCCTATAACTCTGGACTCTCTTGGATATTTATTTCATTAGTACCTACTCTTGGGTACTTAGTCCGTTTGTGCCTCCATAGGCTGAATTTATTTTTTTTTTAATATTTAGTGTGGATTCAGCATGTCAAAGCCTCTCATGTCAGACTACTTTGTAGTCTGCACAGTGATTAAACCGCAGAGGGCATACCTGCAAGTTACTTGTGGTTGTGCTCTGTTTGATGTCTATCCATGGCACAGTCCTTGCCTGGTGTCTCTCCTGCACCACTCGTGACTGGTCACCAGTTTCACTTGACACTGGATCTATAGCAGCCTCAGAGCCAGTACGGGCACATTGGCCCTGGGTGAGGGCATAGGGTTAGTCACTCCCAGCAAACAATGGCTAATTGTGTAGATGTTTTCCTTTCCTCTAGGAAATGGCTGTGTATCGTCTATGCTGAACTGCCGTCTCACTGCTCTGTTTTCTACAGATTCCTATTTTTTACAAAAAAGCTGCTCATTCCTCCCAAACTGATTGTATGGCCCGGCCTCAGCTCAAGTGGCTTAAATGCATACAAGTGATGTTATCAGGAGATTAAGGAATGAACATACCTTGTTGCATGGTGAAAAGCAGCAGTAAAGGACAAAACCCCAGATCTGAATAATGCGAGTCTGAGATCCCTTTGTTCCAACCAATACTTTGGGGTATCATTGTTACTTACAGTCCTCTGAAAACAAAGGAGCACCACAACAGTGGGCACAGTGGGGTGTTTCTGAAGACCAGTCTTTCTCAAGTACCCCAGGTTCTGGGGGAACTTAAAGGTGGTGTGGACAACTCCTTTGCAGCACCTGGTGTCAGTGTTCCCCTCGTGGTTCCAGCCCGAATTAGTCCGTGTGCGGGCTAAAGGTAGTCAGTGGAGACTGGTTGCTCTTTTTCCTTGGGTATCACTTGGCGGATGCTTGCTCAGGTCCCACCCTTCTCCTAGTGTTTGGTCAAGGGCTGAGTGAACAAGCGAGCTGAAGACCAGCTAAGGGTCACTGACTTGGTTATGATAAAGTTATCATCAGTACCTTGTGCATCATTTTCCCCATCTACAAATGGAATACTAAGGCTTCTCTGCTGCGTAGGCAGCTTGACAACGTGGTTAGAGTCTGTAAAGTGCATGGGAATCTTTGGATGCGGATACTTAATTATTCATAACTAAAGACAATTGTTTTTTGATGGTATTCTTTCCCGTGTTGTGCAGATATTGGCATGCTCTACAGAAAACGGGTACTTGAGTACAGCCTACTTAACAACAGTAGTTGTACACAGCAGCTGAACAAATGCTAACATTATTTAATGATTAACAGAAACCTTTTATTTATTTTGCAACGTATGTTATTCTGTATTTGTGAGTAGTTCATGTCCCTATTGCTCTTAAGTGTGGGGAAAACAGTTGATATTTGAATATTGGTTTACATGTTGCATGGAAGTATTAATTCTTTATGTTTAATAATATTTAATACTTGTACTTAATTTTCAATCTGAAAGCGTAAAAGATGTCAAAGTGCTTATTGGTCAATATAATACAACACACAAAGTATATTCAAAGTCCAGACTCAACCGTGAGATGAAACTACCACTAATGGAGTAAAAAAAAACCAGCTGAGAAAACAGCAAACTGCAGTACCAAGTAGCAGTTTACCTCTGTAAATAAATAAACTTGCTATATTTTTATGGGGTGTGGTCCTGCTTTTTCACAAAGTACATGTGGTCTTTATTAACTGTGTCCTCATTTTTGGATTGTTTGTGAGGAGAGAACATCTTTGGATCGTAATAGATCTGAGGGTGAGAGCGAAGCATTTCCAGTCACTGACACCCGGTCTTTGCTTTCCTACACAACTTTGTATGGTTAGAGTGAGCGTCTGTAGATATGCTTCTGTTTTTTGTTTGTACGTTTTAATCTGGTGTTTCATCATGTCGTATGAGCTCTGCGTGGCTGATCCCTTGCAAGAGTTATAAATATTTTCCTCTGAAATTTCTCATTTGAAGTCAGTTTAGTAGGAAACAATCCCTGAGCAAGTGAAGTTATAGCTAAAGAATCCCTGACCAAGTGAAATTATAGCTATCATTATCATCACTTGGAATATTTTGGATGTCTTGCCAGTTAAAACAACTGCTCTACCTGCTCTAGCAGGGTACCTGCTCTAGCACCAAACAACTAAGAGTGAAACAAGCAAAGGAAGGTGTGAGCAGAGGGGAAGGGGCAGGAGAGTTAGACAATACTGGCTCTGGTCAAGGGAATCAGCAGGCGATACCCAGCTTTGGGTACAAGTGACCTGTAACTTTTCCCCTTGAAACCTTGAAAGGAGATAGTGGACATGATTTGATATAGAGGAGGGAGAAATTAAGAATTTTGAAACTGCCCTTTTTATTGCGCATTTTATAAAGAAGTTAGGGTGTAATTATTATTGCAAATTATTAAAAATTGCACATTCCTGTTTCGCTAAGCAGGTTTGCTGCCCTGTGGAGCAGGGCTGCCATCTTCTGTTAAGTACCCGCACAGCTCGGGGCTCATAAGCAGAAGGAAAGGGACGGAGGCAGCAGAGGAATGGTATGTTCCCCCTGGAAATGATTGGGAAGGCTTCCAGGAAGTTTCTGGGCTTGATAGTACTTGACACATGTTCAGCAGATGCAAATTTCTCTGCTTGCTTCAGGCTTTTACTGGGGAGTAAACAAGAGCCTTCCAGGAAATGTTCTGCAGCTTGGTGGAGAAGTCAGGCTTGAAATGGACTTCAGAGAGCAGCTGATGAAATAGGTCTCTAGTAGATGTTGCACAAACAGTTGTTATTATTATTTCAAGTGGGCTGTATAGCAGAAGAGACATAACCTTATATGTCACTTATTTATTTATTCCATTCCAGTTTATCACTCATTAATGGTGCAGTTAGGTAATGACCAGGCAATTCAGGAAGAAGTTTGTGACCTAGGAAATCGAGACCCTCATTAAATTCCTTTGAATACAAAATTCCTGTGACCAGACAAGGTTTCAGGCACCATCAAAGGTATTTTGATCGTTCAGTTCTGCTTTATGCTATCTTATCAGCCTTCTCTAAAACTCTTCATGACTGTAATCTCAACAGCAGTTACATTCCTAAATATATCTGGGGACCTGGTCCGTGTTCTTCTTATCCACAAAATAACCATATTTTCTGTATTTTCACAGGAGTGTTGTGAGGATCAGCAAATTAAGGAGTGAGAATTTGGGTACTCCAGTAGGAAGGGCCATGCAGGCACTTCAGAGAGATATGGTATCTGTGACCTGTGCGTTCATGTCAACATTAACATATGCATGCAATTAATTCATGACTGCTTATGATCTGATATGGGATGTCCTTCTGCTTTAATGTTTTCAGTTGCCGAACCTGGGGCAGACACAATGAAGATGTTATTCAACAGTTACCTTCTCATGAGTACTTAGTCCAAGAAAATACTTTACAGGTGGTCCATAGCTGTGTTCATCTAAACAGTTTGATTAATATTTCTGGATGATTCAACACATTTGTATCAATGAGGAAAGACTCACAAATTCTTTCTTTTTGAGAAATGGCTTAAATATTTTAAATGGTTTTATTTAATTTGATCTGCTTTTGACAGCAACATTAGGAATAATTAATAAATGATACAATATGAATGGAACTGAAATGCGATTGAACTTTACTTCAGGAGTAGTGTTCCCGCTCCTCCCCTTGTTTGATCTCTTATTGCACATGTATTTTTTAAATTTGAATATAAGAGCTTGTGACTATTTCAGAATTGCTAGATATCATAATAACCAGTCTGTATTCATTCTATATATCCTGTAGGGCACTATACTGCACATACTACCAAATGTATGCTATCTTTTGTCTACGTGCAGATTGTGTTCCTACACAGCTCCTTCTTGTTTTTTGTTGGTTTTTTTTTGTTTTTTTTTTTAATTTACTATAAATGGTTGGCACTTTCCAGAAGTTTGTTGTTATTAAGACCTTCTCACATGTCATTCTTCTTCCTGTTGTGAAAACCTCTCTGCCGTACCCGGGAAACTTAGGCTGGAGGCAAGCAGAATGAGACAGCATCTGCAATCCCCCTGCAGGTCACTAGCCTGCAAAGTGACTCAGCAGCTCGATTCTGCTGCCTGCTTGTTTGTGCAAAGGGTGATACTAGCGACGTGTGTGTTTGTAATAAATGCACATGGTGAAGGCCAATTGTTGATTATCTCAAGGAGCTGTCAAAAGGAGCCATCAAAAGATGCTGGATCTAAAACTATTTTAGTCTCTTTTTTTTCCCTTTCTCATCAGACTAAGGAGGTTAATCTGATATTCCTAACCCTGTTCAGAAGAATTAGTCTCCACATGTAACTAATCTGTACTATTTGCCATTCAGTAAAAACAGGCGCTAGTGTTGTGGGAGGGCTGGATGGGCAACCTTGCCCTCAGCAGATGCGTGCAGTTTTTCCTCCGGCACTGGATCCAGGTCTGGCACTTTCTGCCCCGTCTTGGCAACTGTGAATCTGCTCATGTGCAAAGCTTCTTCGTAGACTGGAGGAGTGTCTGATGCTGAGAGGGGTGGCATTCCCTGCGCAGTATTATGGGAGCGTGCCACTGCTAATATCCTCCTGGCAGCAGGCCCAAACACAGAATGGAGAGCTGAAAGGGAGGAGATAAATGCCGTTTGCCTCATCCTGAAAACACCATGTGATTAGAGGAGGACAAGTATATCTGCAGCACACAGGCTTTTCTCTCCACGCAGCCTGAATGTTTTCCTTCTTCTGCCCCTTCATCCTTCCCTAAAAGGGAGGTGTGTTAAACCCCATCAGCAACATCCCACAATTATTACTCCTTCCTCAAATGCCACCGAGGCCTGTAGCTGCCCTAACTCTACCCAAACATGTTTCAAAGCTGATTCACCGTCTGGCTGCATTTGCTACAGGAAGCCTGGTGAGCACCTTAAATTTGTATTACGTACAGATCCCTCTTTCCCCGCATCCCACTATGAACTTCCCTCTGCCAGCCTTGGGGTGCTGCAACACATTGCAGGCTTTTTACAGTGCAGCCCCTCACATGAGGCTGTGCTGAGGTCCCCAACATCTGTCAAAGCCAACTCACAGGTAATGGTGCTCTGGAGGGTGCTGTCATGATCAAAAGCAATGACGGTGACCTGGTAGGGCTGAGGACCTGATTCCTCCCCTGTCTGACGGCAATGAAAACAGCATCTCACGCAGACAGAAACCAGGCCACACAGGAGCAACAGCCCACCAATCACCACCACCAGCCTAGAAAGGGAGAGGGCACAGAATTAGGAGAGAAAGACTTCGTTTGCAGGGGACCTTTTAAGATCTCTCCCTGCTTGAAGTAAGGCTAACCTCAAAGCTAGACATGGTCATTTGGACCCTTGTCCAGCAGAGTTTGGACAGTCTACAGAGATGGATATCCTGTGTCCCCTCTGGGCACCTGTTTCAGTGCTGCACCACCCTTGGGGGAAGCATTTGTTCCTTCTGTCTAATCGGAATTTCCCCAGATGCAGCTTGGCCAGTTGCCTCAGGTCCTTCTGCTGGGCACCTCTGAGAAGAGTGGCTCAATCTTCTCTCTAGATCCACTTTAGATAGTGGAAAACTGCAATTAGGTTGCCCCCTTAGCCTCCTCCAGGCTGAACAAACCTGGTCCTTTCAGCCCTTCCTCACACACCATGTCCTCTGGACCCCTGACCATTTTATTTGCTCTGCAGTGGACTTGCTCCAGTTCGTCAACATCTCTCTTGTACTGAGGGACCACAACTGGACTAAGACTAGACTATATATTCCAGATGTGTCCTCATGAGTGACAAGCAAAGAAGAAAAATCGTATCTCTCAATCTACTGGCTATACTCTTATTAATGCGGCCTTGTAGACGTCAAACAACTACCATCCTTTTTAATCTCATCCTGTTGAGAATTACTAAGGAATCAGACTGAAATTACTTAAAAATGGAAGGCATATTGTGCTATGAATGCTTTATTAATACTGTTCACCTGACTAAATTAATATGTGAAATAAAAAAGGAGGCTGGCAAGTCAACATTTGTTAAAGACGATGTGACAGGGGGGCTAAGGGGCTGTCTTGCTACTGTAGAGCATTAGTGTCCCAAGGGAAAGCAGGGGGTGGCATCGCACTTGGGTGGATCACATTTAATCCCACTCTTTGCTGCTGGAATTGTCCAGTGATGCAGATATTTAAAGTGAACATATGCCATCTTACCAGATATACCACAAACGGTCCCACTCCGTACCTGAACAGCTGAGAAGAGGGTATAACATACAGTTAGCCACAGAATGCCCAATAAATGGAAAGATCCCTACTGTATCGTCTTCCAGCTCCCCTGATGCTCCTCAAGCTTACACTCCAGCTTCTAAATGGCACAATGATGAGAAACTCACTGTGCTTTGCGTAGGAGACACTTGTCCAACCTCATTGATCTCCCTGTTAGGCGAGTTTGCCTTCTCTTTGGCTTTGTCTCTTTATTGTTCCCCTGATATTTGTGCCTGCCCAATTCTGTTTGCAAACCTTAGGAATCTGCATCATGTTATAATTTCTGAACTTCCCTTCTTTTATATATTTTTTTTCAAAATTTAGTCTGCACAACCCTGTTATCTTTTGCTTTGTTTTTTCTGACTTTCTCTTTGATTGCTTTCTGTCCCTGTGGGTACGTTTTGGATGCTGTGATGCATGTTCCTTTAGTTTTAGTTAGTAGACCTGCCTGTGCATTTTTAAAGACACAAAACAGTCAAAACAGACTTAGTCGAAAAAGAATCCTCCTAGGCAATTTTTCCTATTTCCTTTGTCTTGATTTCTGTTATTCTTACAAATGACATCGCCAAGAGGAATATTCACCAAAGCACTGTGTTTCAAATCATTTTTCAAGGAAAGGTCAATTCCAAATTTATAATCTCAGTCAATCAAAATTACACTAGCAAGCTCTTAACCGTTACAGTTATCCAAATAGGTAGCAGGAACAGTACCACATGATCAGTATGTTAAATAGATAGTAAATAATACACTTCACATTCAAAGCAACAGAAATTTTATGTGAGTTTTCAATAGTAGCAATTAAAGTAAGCTTTTCTGGAAAGTGTCAGCCACTATGTCTTAACACTGATGTCTACTACTGCCTTTGTTCTTGATTGTCTTCTTAAAAGAGTGCAAGATCAACAAATACTTACAGTTCAGTGTTGAGACAGCCTTCCTCACCTCTCACTTGGGAGAACTACAAGGGGAAAACCAAACAAGCCACAGCTAGAGTGAATTAAGTCATTGTCATATGCAACTTTTATCTCTGGTCACCTGGACTACTACCAGTCTGAATCTCCCACAGTAGGCACTTACTGTTACCTATCTTCTGTTGTTTACAGCATATATTCTGCTGTAGATTTGAAGTTACTGTGATACCAACTGCATTGTTTCATATCTTAACTTCCCATAGTCATTATAATCCCACTTAGCACTGTTCCCAGCACAGACCCTGATTTACCTTCACCCTCACCACAGGTTTCCCTTTCCCCACCACAAGATATGTCATGCTACGGGTGTAGATCCTTCTCCATGCTGAAATACTAAGAAGCTTTAAATGTCCTGCTTCATGTTATACCCAAACTGACTTGAATTCTGCTCTGGCCCTTCAGCACGTCTACCTTTCTCATTCCTTTTTCTTGGGTACCCTGACCTCTGTGTTACCATCCCTGGAATAGCAGCAAATATTCTTCTTCTGCACGTCTGCCTTTTATATGTCCAGTTCTTTCTAATATCAGGGAAATTATTGTGACTGTCAATTGCTAATGCCCCTCCATCTCTCCAAGGTAACTCCATAACTGAGCAGAGACCCCACAAAAAGGAATCTGAGATGTGACTCACCCGTAAGAAACACCCTAAAACAAAGCAGATCATGACTGGGTTGTCCATGCCCATAGGGTAGTTCTGTGGCCTCTTGGTGTCTCAAGCTGCTCGATGTCTTCTTGTCCTTTCTAGTTTCAGTTCATCCTCACTAGTCCACTGACCACGAGAAGGAGCAGATTCCTTGTTGTGCGTTGAATCCAATCTCTTCTTCCTGCTCTACCTCTTTCTGTCCTCCTCTGCGTCTATCCTTCTTCTTTGCCCTTCAGACTTTTGCTTTCTCTCTTTCGCTTTTTGTCACTGGCAATTCCTGTTTGTTTCTGCCTGTCTCCTTTTGTTATTCTCTTGGCCTGCTTCTCTCCCTCTTTTGAAGGGATCTCTAAAGCCTGCCAGTCAGATCAGGAGAAAAGCGGTGGCTACAAGTTCTTACTTTAGATGTTGAACTAGTTCAGTGAAGGGCATCATGAGATCTCTGCAGACCTGACCGTTCCCTTCCATGAGCAGAAAGGGTCTCTGAGTTTGTTGATTCCCAGTTATTCTTCTCCCCGCCCCTACCCTGAGGGGGGTGGATTGAAGGTCATGTTATTGACCTGTTTAAATGGAGTTCAGATTCCTCCCCCTCCTCCAGTACCTTTTCTGTCCCTGCACTCACATTGTCCTACCTCTGTGGAGCCAATCTAATCACTTTAGCCACATGATCAACATCCAGTGTGTATGTTACTAGCAAGATGTTCCTGCTGAAGTGAAAGAGTTTGCAATAGAATGATTATATACAGCATTTTATATAGATATATATATAATTATATACAGCATATGCAACACCTCTTGTATCTCCCATTTTAAGGCTCTGCCACCATCCCTCTGACTATCCCATCTGCTATGTCAGTCCTGCAGCTGACAGTCTGCTCACTCACAGGTCCCACTCCTGAACTTCCTACATGGCCGGCCAAGTCCCCCTAAATACTTAGCATCACAGGGAGTACATCCTGATTCTCCTATCCTGGCTACTATTTGTCCTGCAGCTGATTATATTAGTAGGTTCCATTCAATGACCCATTAATTTTCTCTCTCCTTTAGAACTGCTTTAGATTTCTGTTACCGCTCATGGCTATTCAGAATGTTATTACATGCGTATAATTGTGTTCACCTTCTCTTTCTCTTTTGAATAGCTGAGAGAGAAAAAAATGCTACGCAGTAATGTGTTACTATTTGTGTTTTGGAACCACCTGGGACTGGTGCATAAAGACATGTTAAGGGCAAGGTAGCAACAAGAGAAACTTGTTGCTCCATGTTGCAATCACAATGCATTCACATTAAACGGGTGAATCATTAGCCTTGGTGGTGCATATTAGAGTTGCAGAGCAGAACCAATGGATTCATGAACATAATGTGTTCTCCCAAGGCAGGCTAAAACCCATTTACCATTCCCTAATTATAAAAGTAGTGGTGCAGTATAAACATGGAGTATAAGCATGCACTTCTTTATATATTTGTCTATCTATCTATCTATTTATATAAACTAGTCTTCTACTGGAAGAAGCTTTCTGAGTCCTGGTGGACAAATAAGAAACATAGAAACATGGGCCATTGTCTTTGTATTTACATGGGAATTGTCCAATATTCTTTTTTTTTCTCTTTGTCCTTAAATTCTTTTGTGTATGATAGGAGTTTTAGAAGAAAAGACCCAGCAGAACTGTAAAATAACCTTTCTCGTATGTATGGCTTTTAAAACTAGTGGGGTTTAATGTGGAAAAGAAGTGCGAATTACCGATGTTTTTCAAGGGCTATAATTCAATAGATTATAATTTGATTTTTAACTGAAATTCAGTCTCATGATAATTTCAAATTCTAGAAGGATCAAACTGGAGAAATATCAGATAAAGTGATAAAAAATTTCCCTAAAGAAAAAGCAGCAGTGTGACTTGAAACAGTGACCCTGACAAAAGCATATCATAAGTCATTCTTGCTGAAACTTATTGATCATTCTTTCTCTATTTCTATGGCATTGCCGTTTATACTGTGCTTCCAGTAATCCAGTAATGGCCCTGCTAGGCTATCATCCAACAATGGTTTACATGTCTCCACATTCCCCTGGTATTTTGCCGCAATTATTTCAATCTTTTATTTTACTTTGTTTTATGTTATATTGAAGTGACTTTTCTCTTTCATATTTTCCTCTCACCATCTTTCGAAAGGATTTAAAAATGTGATCAGACTCTTACAGAACTGCTAAAACAAACAAAGATATCTCATCATTGACTTTTCACCGTTCTTTGTGATTGTTTAAAATCTAAGGGTCCATGCCATAGTAAGCTATGTGGTTTGAACATAACCTTCCTTGGATGCCAGAGAAAGCAGATTGTGGTATGGACAGAAAATACTTCTCTCCTCTCTACTTCTCTGTTCTGGTTGTATCAAGGGATGTGTGTCAAGCCTGTTCTATCTTTTATTTCCTAGGTAGCATGATCTTAACTGGGAGTAAAGCTTCTTAAAGAGCTGAAAAAAAATGCTGTTGTACTGCTCTTAGTAGCTGTTGAGAAACTGTTGCTTGTTCCCTGTTAGTCTTCAAAGGAGTATTCCACTCGAGCTAACTTGATTAATCATACCCAATACTTCCCCATGGGCATTTCAAAATGTAAACTATGGGAACACATTTGGGGCTCACAAGAATCCCTGATACTTTTGCAAGTGTAGCAAGACAGTATCAAAGCTTTCATGTATTTTATACTGGATGATGATAATTCAAAAGGGTGCCATTGCTTGTAAAACAAAACAAGGTCATTATTGAATAAACTGCACATAAAGAAGCAGAACACTTCTCTCCGACATTTCATGCTCTTTCCACTGAGGACATACGGGTTGTTACCTCTCCTTGACAGAAAATGTGATGGAGGGTTCAAAAGTAGCAGCTCATTGGAGACAGAGTAAGACACTCCTGTAAATTAACAAGTTTTGGTCTGTATGTGTCTGCCCAGATGCTGGAGTCTAAGTCATTGCGCTCCATTTTTCCACTGTAAGATAAAAGTCCGGGAATGCCTTATGCCCTGTACTCAGGGAACTTTGATCTCCAGCAGCCTGGCATTGGCAAAACCTCAGGTGAGGCGTGGTGCTGGGGGATTATATTCTGTGCTACCTGGTGCTGATCCTTGTTCCCAGGTTAACAGCTGGTGAGACCAGCAGTTCTTGGGCTGTGCACAGTAGAGCCATATGAAATAAAATGGAATGTTCAGGTCTTGTTCCTGTCATTTCACCAGCAGACCTAGAAATACCTGGAAACGTAGGACCAGTTAAGTTTCTCCATCTTATTCCTTGTGCTCAGAGTTTGAGAGAGCGTTGTGCAGGTGCTCAAGATGACAGGTGACCCCTCCTAGGATGCAGCGGCAGCCCTAGTGCAATGGCACGCTGCTGTGCTCTGTTGCTAAAAGGCAGGGATTATCACGTGTGACTTAGCCTAGACTGCTTCCAGGCCAGAGCTAGTCTAGGAGCACAGCATCATACTCTGGCACGTGAATTTTCTACCCAGGCTCCCCGTTAGTTCAGCAAATTTCTTCAGCTCATTCCCTTTTACAGTTCAGACATACCTGGAACAGCAACTGGGAAACCTGAATTCATTTCTTTGTATCCTAGAAATGGGCAATGTCTGTGACAAGTCCATGTGCTACCCAATTGGGACAAGTGTGATGTTCTTACAAGCAATATGCAAAGGGGATCAGTATGTTTCTCACTTTATTTTACCTCCAATCCTTCTGTGCCCCGTGAGAGCTCAAGGAGCCCTTCTGGCTGAATTTACTGAATGTTAATCACTGTATAATAAAGCCAGGAAACAAACTCCCCTGCTGCAGAAATACTTCAAGGAATTGTTTAGACTTAATCCAGAATTAGTGTAATTTCCTCTTCACCTCTCCCCTTCCTTCTTTTTCTTTCTGCAGAAATGTTGTACCCCCAAATTGGGTAACTCTATGCATCTGTTCCAGGAAATGAGAACTGTGAGATATCCGTGTCTCGTTGCGTTTTTGCACACATGGGAGATTGAAATACTGTTCTGGGACTCTGCTGCATGTAAACAACCCCAAGCATCGCTTTGTCATGAAATCCTTTACTGTGAGTCAAAAACCCCTTCTGACTGCCACATGAATCACTGTTAGCTCCCAATGACTCTGACCATTTGTTTGATCCCAGCCAGAACCTTATCCCTGTTTCTCCTGTGGGAGAATTTTTGAATTCTCCTGTAACCTTGCCAGAAATGACAAGTGAAGAAGTGACATACGCAGACCTGAGGTTCGCGACACTAGAAAAATCCCAGGACCAGGAGTTCCAGACTGCCAGAGCGAAAGGTAGTGCTGGTGTGTGTGTGGGGGGGCAGTTCTCTTCAAGGCAAATTCTCACCTTGGAGAACATTTTTTATGTGACACTCAGAGGAGGAGGTCACCTACCAAGAAACGTCTCGGCTTCTGGGAACCCTTTGGACTCAAACCTTCTAAGAAATTGGAGGGAGAAAAGAAAAAAGGCAGGAGCTTAAAAAGAAAGGAAAGGTGGAGAATGTGGAAAAACTGTTTAGATTTGAGAGGAGAGATATAATTAAGGTTGTGGGGTACAGTTAAGTAAGAATAAACATGTTCCAGTTAGGCATTACGTGTCAGCTCCTGGAAGTCAGTGAAGTAATCTGCCTTAGGGACCTTGTAAAAGTCTTTCAGCTTTACTCATTTAGATCTGACTAGCTGAATGAAGTAAGTGCTAGGGAAAACACATGTTTTCTCTCAAGGGAAGGAATAGATGGACAAATACATTTTTGTACTTAAAAATTATAAAAATTATGCTACATAGCTTCACAGGGGAAGGGAGGAATGTGGCTGATCCCAAAACTATACTCTTTATGCTATGCATTAGTGCTTTAGAATTGCTCTGTATGAAAGCTGGTAGCTAAGCAGAGAGATGTTATTTTTTATCCTGACTAAATGTCTGCAGATGAATCTCATAAATTTGATAATAATCTAATAGATTAAAGAGCTTTTTCTGAAGGAAAATTCCCCTTGTTGGTTAGCCAGTGCTTATCTTATTCTCACTTTTTGAGAGGTCCTTGAGTTTTACACTTGGAGCCTGAAGCTGAACTACCAGTAATCTAGCAGAGTTCTCAACTGTTTGGTTAGAGTTAGGGATCACAGGGGATAAGAGGCAGAAATACCATAGGTTGGTACGCCAGTTATTTGTGTTGGTGACTTCAGCATAAGTATTCCCATGGAAATTTCATACTGGAGTCTAATAAAAGAACACAAAAGTCTTAAATTGGAAGCAATCCTTTCCTCTGTGGTTTTGGGCTCTGTGTGAATTCATGGGGGTGTTTGCATCTGCCCACATTGCGAGAACAGGTGTGCGCATTTCCAAGTGTGAGGCTGTGTTTCTGTGAAACTGCAGGTATGTGGTCTTGTTCACATCTGTATGCCCTAATTTCAGATTATTTTACAGGGACTTGGCTTTCATTGGTGACTGTTCCTGAGGTTATTTTCTGGAAAGGTGAATTTATTCCCAATTTGGCAGATGAGGCACTCAAAAGTAAAAATATAAAACCACCTGGCTGCATATGAAAATTTCAGCCATGTTGTAAGCACAAATTCTTCTGTGATATTCTTTCCCCAGACATGAAATTCTCTGCTGTTCAGCTTTTTTTTTTTCCCTATTCATTTTCTCTTAAAAGCTCCTGGCTAAGGTAGTCTTCATGGCTTGCTCACTTCCCAGCCCCCAACTCCTAAGGAGGACTGGTCACGGCCAAATGATGGGACAATTTTCATGATGTAATACCACATACCAGTCTGAAACTCAGCAATTTACTGGGCAGACCGCCAATCATGTTGCCTTGTGCAATTTAGGAGCTGCAGATACAAAGATGAGAGGTTCCTGTTCTTGCCGCTTTTCCTTCTTTTTGTCTCAGATTCCCCCAGTCCATCTTCCTGTTGGCGACTGGCTACAGTGGTGCTTGGGGTCTTCTGCCTAAGTTCAGTGGTAGCTGCAGGAGTCTTGGCTGCCAGGTGTAAGTATGATCACAGAAGGGGTGCTCAGAGTCCAATATGAACAACTAAAAGTCTAGGAAATTAGTTAAGGAAAAGGATTGGCCTAGGGGATTAACGGTGCAAAAAACTGTCCCTTGCTGGAAGAGTTTGCCCACTCAAGAGACCTCCCAGTCTTTGAAACTGGGATGTATTACATCTTGCTCATAGGCGTGCACAAACTGTATGTAGGTCAAGTGTATTCAGTCATGGGGAGGTATGTGTGTCTTTGCTGAGTTTATTCAGGTGGCATTGAGCAGTTTAGCTTTAATATTTATGGAACAATTTCAATCTTGTTTCTCTGTGATTCAAGTCATCCTGGTCTGCCACCTGGTGCATGAAAGGGATGAAAACTTCACTCTGCAAAAGGCAATTGTGGAAAGCCTCAACCAGCAGCTGGAGCTCCTCCAAGCTCAGAATTTGAACTTGACAGAGACTATAAAGCAACTTGCTACCTCCAGAGGTACACAGTGGTGGGAAGACGGTGGTTGCATTGCATTGCAGTAACCACAGATTGGGTTTTTTTCTATATCAGCCATATTGGAAGGACAAATCAAAATCTCTAAAATTGCCCTGAATTATTTCATTTGAAAACAAATTTTAACTGAGTCAATCAAAAAGCTGCATTTTCATTTTGAATGTTTTATGAATTTTTGTAATGGAACTGGATTATACCCTCAACTAAACATTTTAATTCAGAAAATACCATGAAGATGACACTTTTTAAAAAAAGTGTTTCTAATAGGTAAATTCACTGATGCTACCATTCCTTCTTTCACAGTCAGTTTCAGGGAATTATCATAAAAAAAATTTTGATGGAAAATTCCTACTGGCTTTGATTGTCTGCAATGCAGTAGTGTAAATACTGCTGCTCTCTACCAAATGGGATTGTAATCACTGGCTTTAACAGTTTAAAGACTATCTGCTGAGGGTTGGGTTTTTTTTCTTGTGCAAAATAGTGGTGTGAAATTTTAATGACGAGTGAGCTGAATATGTTAGATAATCTTATAGCAGAGGGAAGAGAATTATAATAAATTAACATCTTGTGAGAGGGTGGCATGGTTATTATCTATGTAAATGGACTGCATTTGAGTTTAGCGCAGACCAGAAACTACTTGTGAGGGTCGAGTGCACTGTGCTGTGCTATCTATTGCCATCCAGCATCAAGTCCTAGCATTCCCAGCTGGCACTGGTTTGTTACAGCATAAAATAGTCCTGTGAACTGTAGAGCAACGAACGTGGTTCACCCTATAGTTGGGACCCAGTTCCCAGAGATTTCAAAATATTTTGTTTGGCAGGTCAATTACAATTGTGTTGTAAAGCATATAGCAGGGAAGAGCTGGCCCTAATGTTAATAAGAAGTTAAAAGTAAGTTCACAGGAGTAGAGATGAACCCATATGACTGAAAGTCTAGGCTTCCTTTTACGTCAACCTAGATCCACGTCCCTCTGAAAATAGCTCAACCTTCCAAGATTTTCTCTGTTTGTTTTACTAGCAGCCTCCAGGTTTGCTGGTCAGATTCAAAACATCTTTATTATTTGGTTTTCTGATTTCCATTTAGAAATGTTTTCCTGGTCTTCTGACAACTGGGTTTATTAAGTCCCAAATGAATACATGAATGTAGGTCCAGAATGAAGGAGGAATTGTTGCTCCTCTGTGACCGGGAGTCCGTGCACTGCTCTAGTGATCCTGCAGGGACGTACTAGACCACTAGAGACTACCGTCACTGTCAAACCTGATCAGGTGCTCTTTTGTTTTCAAGGACATAAATGTATTCCTTGTCCTGAGAACTGGCTACAGTATGGGGAGGACTGCTACTACTTTTCAAAGGAATGGAAAACTTGGCAAGAAAGCAAGGGTCAATGCTCTGCTCTAGAGTCCAGACTTCTTAAGACAGAGAGTAAGGAAGAGCTGGTAAAGATTATTTTTTTTTCTCTCTCTCTAATGATACACTCCACATTTTGCTGTGGCCTGAAGAGCCACTCCATCCTTTCACTGGTGCTATGGTATGCTATGGCACGCTTGGGCTGGACCAAGTGGCAAAAACTGTCCCTGCCCCTTTGGAGCTCATCTGCCTGTGCTGTGGCTGCACCCTTCCTGGTGCATCTCTACTGACTTCAGGGAAGTTCACTGGAACACACCACCTTGGGTGTACATCTAGATCCTTATCCCACCTCAGGGCAAATATAACTGTGCTAGTTCTGGTTGGCAACTCTTTTGTTGTCTTGCCAGAGCAAACTATTTAGCAATCATCAGAAGCCTAGCCTTCAATTTCTTGTTGTCCACAACTAGAAAGCTCGCCAGCCTGGTCTGCTCCCTGGCCTCTTCTCCCACATGAAGATCATATCTTTTTCTGACTCCTATGTTGTAGATGAAGCAGCAGATAAAGCACAGTCAGAAGAGCTCTTCGCTGTGAAGGAATTTTAACCCAGACCCTTAATGGCAATGGGATTGTCTTGCACTCCATGGTTTTATTGTCTGTATTTTGAATTCCCTGTGTACAATGATAGCAAATGATGCAAAGGCCTTTTCCTGCCTGACTTATGCAACCAGGGTGTTGGAAAGAAGTCATTATCCTATACCCATTATCCAGCTAACTTCAGTTATCTCGGTACTACCAAGCGCTACTGAAAGCTCTCAGCAGGTTCATTTTCCTTATCTCCAAAACAGCACTGACTGCCAGGAGTAGGAGGCACTGCCCAGATTAATTTGCAAAATAAAGTCTGTTATGCACAGGCGTGAGCAGCTCGCTTTCTTTTGCCTCTCTTCTTTTCCAAATCATAGGCTGTTATGAGTGAAGCGGGGATGTGATTCACAGGCTTTGCACTTATTTCTGTACAGGACTTTGTAATGCGATCAGCACAGTCTTACAGTTCTTACTCTTTTTGGATTGGGCTGTCTCGCAATGGAACTGAGGGGCCCTGGCTGTGGGAGGATGGATCAGCTTTCTTCCCTGATCTGTAAGTCGCTGCACAGATAGGAACAGACCATGTCCGTGTGTATTTGTTATGAGCCAGAAAGAGCAACCTTTAACCAACACTCAGTAATCTCCTGTCCCCCTGCCTGTTTGCCAGCAGATGGGTTACCCATCGCTCACTTGCTTATCAACCTAGGCAAGCGCTTGTATACTATTGGGGGTCAAATGGGTAGCAGCAGTCGAGAATTATTATATCAGCCTATGACTTTTTCCATGGGATGATGAATATCTCTGTTATTTTTTCACAGGTTTCAGATCCAACGAGCCAGCTCAAGTCCTTTCCCAGACTGTGTGTGGCTTCAAGGTGCAGACATAGACACTGCACGGTGTGGCGAGTACAAATTTTACATTTGTGAGAAAGTGGTGGATCCTGCGCTGGTCAAAGAAGCAAGCTACTTGGACAGGCACTAGTGTGCAGACCTCTGCAGAGATCCCTGCCCGTTGTGAGGGCAAGTTCTGCCCCAGGGTTTGCGATAGGGAAAATGAGTCCGAGCTCAGGGTATTGTAACATCAGGGATAATATAAACTTCTCTTGCCCTCTGGCGATGCACTTCGGGCAAACTCGTTCTTGCGCTTTTTTTTCAACAACTTAATTCCCTCTTTTTTCTTTCAGCCCTTGCATTCTTGTGTAAACTTCTATCCATTTCACATGAATTCCTTTCTAAATGAAACAAAATTAAGTATATGATTCCAGAATGCTATTTTAAAGCTTCATACATATCCCCCAGAAACAGGAGTCAATGACCGTTTGTAAGAGCAACACGTCATGTCTTCAAAATTGGGTATTCACAGGATGTGAGCTCCCAATTTAGAATAAATTTCTAAGTATTTGATTTAATTTCACTCCCCATCAGCTGATAACTAGGCAGTGCGACAGAATCAGAGCCTGAATTAAAAGATAAATAAAAATATTTCTAGTTCTCCTGGTTAAAGAGAAAAGCTTTCAAATGGGATTGCATGCCCTGTGGGCTCAAAAAACAGAAGGCAAATACACAACACATCTTTATGGAGGAAAGTCAGCAAAATTTAAAGCCCAGGAATGCCAGTATAGCTGCTGTAACGGGCATTAGCGAGGAAGGTGCATTCCTCTAAGACATCTGCCTTGATAATTATCCATGTCACTTTTGATCCAGTTCTTGTATTTCTCAAATCCATTTTCCATCCTGTTGCACAATTTCACAACTGGAATAAATATTGCTGCTACTGACCTTTTCTGGAGTGTGTCTTTTAGTAAGTCACTGTGCATGGTAGGCTCAACAACCATCAAATACAGGGCCTTTAAGGACGCAAAGCCTCCTGCTGCTTCACTGCTGTTTAGGAGGCTGTTCGAAGAGAAGACTGCATCGGATAGAGGATCTTTCTTCTATGGCACTAGCAAACAATAAAGATCTTTGAAATCTCTCAAGAACAGTCAAGTTTATGGTTGGGACTTCTGTTCCTGTATGTATTTTGTACTAGTTTGAGCCATTCAGTGAAAACTGAACGGTAAGTTGGGGAAGGTGGAGGTATTTAGACAAGACTCTAATTATGTTTACATCAGACGTAAAGCTGCGCATCAGAACTCTGCAGTAGCAACAGCCAAGTGTGCTGCATCCCTCACTAAATAAAGTGCTTAGCAATATGGCAATTATCTTAATTACGGATATGAAGAAGTAATTTAGAGGAGCAGGGACAACAGAGTGTCTTGCCACACAGCTATCTCATAGTCTGGAAATGCTGCCTATTCTAAGTCTAAGCACGGGGTCGTAGCAGCCATGGATACTACCTGGGATCCCAGCACTGACTGGTCTACAGGGGATGCAGGTACAACATGGATGATGGGAGGGGTAACCCATACTGGGCTGTTGTTCGAGCACATGCAGGGCATGGTGGGAGGCCCCATCTTACAACCCTTGATAATGCAAGAGGTTCTTAAGGATCACATCATGAGGAAGCAGGAGAGCCCTCACTGAGGGGCCTGCTATGAGGAGAAGCCGGTGAAGAGCTGAAGAAGTGAGGTGAAACTGATGTGAGCGAACTGGTGTGATGGGCATGGAGTCAGCGGACCAGTGAGGGGAGCAATGCTTGATTGTAGGGGCCTGGCTGAGGGAAAAATGTTGCATGAGTAAAGCACTGGTACTGTGGACTATTGCTAGAAGTGAAATGCTGCAGAAAATGAAAGAAGAAAATGCTGAATGAAAGTCTGCTGTTCTGTATTGTGTTTGGGAGGAGAATCCATTTTCCTGTCGTCCTCCTGACTGGGGCATGAAGCACTGGCCCCTGTGCCTGGCTGCTGAACACTCAGGAACTTATAAAACAAGGGGGAAGTTCCTGGTCATTATTGCTGTCTGGATTTTTTCATTTTATACCTTCATCTTTTTTATGCATTTTATACATTCATCTTTATACTTCAGCGACTTGTAATTAGAACCGCTACACAATAAGCCAAGTTGCACAGCATAGAAGAGCACATACAGTAATTGGCGTGAGGTGTGCAGTGTACAACCTGTTACTGTGTTTGTTTAATATCTAACTCTGAATTTCCTTGATATGTAGCATAAATCAGTTCTTGAATTTTGGCCTAAACCAGGAGAGAAAAATTTACCTTTATACATAAGATGACTGCTAATTCATAATACAGTAATTATTTTAACAGATGTCATATCTTTTGTTATATGAATTTAAAACATTCAGAACGTTAAAGCAATTCAGAACTAAGCAATTTCATGCACATATCTTCTATACTTTCCCCTTTCCCATAGCCACCTACACGCATCTCAATCACTCTGTGTGTTCTTCCTGCAATTCTTCATTACTCCCTTTGAAATGTGCTCTTCAGAAATCTGTCTCAGATTGCCTAGGGTCCATTAAACTAGTTGGTTCACAGGAGTCTGTTCTGTGCTGCTGAGTAAAGGGAACATTCTCAGTAATGAGTTAGAGAAACATTTTCCCACTCAACTTTGCAAGTCATGCTAATCATTGCATTTTGCACAGCTGCCTGTGAAGTCTGGTCCTCTAAAATTACTGCAACTTCAATATTAATTTGTCTTAAGAGCGGTGTCTTCTCTGCTGTCATTTGGTTGCAGAAAACATTTAAATGGACAAAATTAAAAAAGCAGCATGCAGTCATACCTTGAATTGAATTGAATTTAATTTGCTCATAGGCAAATCTTTAGGTTTTGCACACTGAAAAAGACAAAGGGTGAATTTTTTTTGATGGCCACCACTAGATTAGAAATTAGTTGCTGTCTGTTGTTGCCATAAGGTTTTATTAGCACATCCACTTCTGTATTCTTGGTATTATATTGTTCAAAGTGATAAAAAAAATCTTGAGTTAAAAAATTAGCCTTTTCAGTGCAATGTAATGTCCATTAAAGTCAGAGTATAAGCATTGTACTTATGCCACATGGTTACAAAACAAGCCTTCAGCTCATAAGCCACTCTCAGTGCTTCTTGGCAAATAATTTCCCTACTGTTCCCAACATGAGTATTCGTCTCAATGGATCTACCAAACTCATGAACGTTTTTCTCCATAATGCCTATGTGTTCTGCTCACTTAGTTTTGTTACATTGCTTTAAGCTGCTTCATACTGACATATAGCTGCACAAGTAGCTCATTTCTCAGCAAAGCTCAGAGGTGCAATCTTGAATGGGGTGTTACACCTTTACTTTTTAATGAGTTTTTTTCTCTGCATTGTCATGCTCTTTACCCTTGGTGGCAGACAGTCAGTAAACCACCTGCATCGTAAAGACTTAAACAAATCCAAGTGGGGAAAAATGTTCTTGCAGCAAGATACCAATACTCATAATTATCAGAGAAAATAAACGTGTCTCTGATTTTGTGTGGAGACAGAAGTTGCCGTCTTTAAAGAGCAGGCCTTGCAAAATCTACTGTAATTTTTCAAGTTGCACACCCACATGATATACAGAAAATGCTGCTAAATCACCTCTGCTAATGACTGCTGAGAGAATAAGGAAGCAAGGAGAGAAGCACAACGATTAACTGAATATATTACTGTATATGCAGCTGCATATTGGGTGCTTTGAGTGAAATACTTAAGCTGAGGTTTTCAATTTTGTTTAAAGTGAGTGTTCATGTCTTAGACCTAAAATCAAAGTCAAAGCCATGAGAGATTGTCAAAAGAGGGGTTTTTTTGTACACTTGGAATTCTGCAGACAGACTCAGGATTTGGGGAACCTGCATTTAAACCTATGCATTCAAGCATGTTTAGTCTAATCTTTTGCCCTCTCTCTAATCTTTGATTCTTTTTCCACCACCATCTCAACCCTAACCTTTGAATCTTGGATAAAAGAACTAGTTTTAATGCTAAAAAAAGAAGTAAAAAAGGAAACATTACTCATCCTCCAGTTCTCTGGTTAGAGTCATGTGGGAATTTCTCCTTTTGCTAAATTAAGATTCCCACCCTGTAAATTTAGCAAAAAGAAATTTGTAATTTTAGATTTGAAAACTAAAATGCAGAGCTTGTCTAAATGTTTCCAGAGAAGCCTATTTCTGTTTCAGACATTCAGTCAGTGTTTTGCAATCACACATATGCCTGTTATCCCGAAAACTGACCTATCCTCCCTGCTCCTCACCATTCTGGAGGGCCACCAGGAAACTGAGCATGAAGAAATGCTCAGTCCTTCTGTAGAAGGGTTGCCCTTTTGTTCTGGTTTGAAACAAAAATATTCAGCGTTGTGAAATATTCTCTGGCAGAGAAGGACCACATAAGTCTGATTAAACCATCAGCAGCAAAGCCAGTATTTCCTCCCTATTGAGCACTTCCTGTGTTATATTACTCTCTCATCTTTAGATTCATTGGGCTTTTCTCAGAAGAATTTAGCTACTAACAGTGGGCATCTGAAACAAACAGATTCAAGTGACATATGGAATTGGAGCACTCAGTTGGAACACACTTAAATGCGCAAGATGCACAGGTGGCCTTTGTGGGTAAAACATCTCCTGGAGATGGACAGTAAGATGACCATGCTGAAGTCATATTTGCTGCTATTTATAGTGTCAAATTAAGTTGAAAGCTTGTCATAGCACAAATTGTGGTGCAGGTATTTAATAGGAATTGTGTAGCTGGAAAGCACTATTTTGTAGGGGAAAGTAAATAGATAACTGACATGAACATGCCTGTGTTACGACGGCAAAAGTCTTATGCACTTAAAAAATCTGCATTTTGAAGCATAATATTACAATCCAAGGAGAGGGAGCAGTTTCTTCTGCTGTATAAATAAGATTGCATCACAATTATCACACATTCATTCATAGACCAAGATGTGTCATTGTTGAATGTGGTGGTTCCAGTTGCATTCCAATGCAAAATGTATATAGAAATATGCATCAAATTTCTAGTGGACATAATGTATTAAGTGTCACAAGAATATATCAAAATATCTTTTCCAGTTTGTCAACTCAACTCAATTTTCCAACATGAAATAAAGATCTCAGAGTCACTTTCAAACTTGGAACAGCAACAAGGGGATTTTTTTAATCAGTGTCCCCACTAAAAAATGGCAAGCGCTATTAAATTGAGCACCCCGTACGAACATGGCCACATTGATATCACACAGAGATTTTATTCACTAATGTCTAAAATCTGAGGTCTTGAAAAAACACAGAATCACCAGGTGGTTGAGGTTGGAAGAGATCTCAGATGAGAGGGCTGGAACAGCTCTCCCATGTAGAAAGGCTGAAAGAGTTGGGGTTGTTCAGTCTGGAGAAGAGAAGGCTCTGGAGAGACCTTGTTGAGGTCTTTCAATATATAAAGGGAGAATAAGAAAGAGACTTTTTACCAAGGTCTGTAGTGACAGAACAAGAGGCAATGGTTTTAAACTAAAAGAGGGTAGATTTAGATTAGACATAGGAAAGATTTTTTTTGTGATGGGGGTGGTGACATACTGAACGAGGTTGCCCAGATAAGTTGTGGATGCCCCATCCCTGGAAGTGTTCAAGGTCAGGTTGGATGGGGCTTTGAGCAACCTGGTCTAGTGAAAGATGTCCCTGCCCAGGGCAGGGGAGTTGGACAAGATGATCTTTAAACGTCCATTCCAACTCAACCATTCTGTGATTCTATGGCTTCTGGAGGTCACCTGCTACAACCCTTGTCACATCCCTTGACCTACTGGCAACACTCCTCCTAATACAGCCCAGGATACCATAAGCCTCTTTGCCACAAAGGCATACTGTTGGCTCTTGATCAATGTGGTGTCCAGCAGAACCCCAGGTCCTTTTCTGCAAAGCTGCCTTCCAGCTGATCAGTCCCCAGTATGGACCTGTACACAGGGTTGTTCCTCTCCAGCTGTAGGACTTTACACTTCTCCTTATAGAACATAATGGGGTTCCTGTCAGCCCATTTCTCCAGCCTGTTGAGGTCCTTCTGGATGGCAGCAAAATCTGCTGGTGTATTGGCCACTCCTTCCAGTTTTGTGTCATTAACAAACTCTGCCCTATCATCCAGATCATTAGTGTTGACCTCTGGGGTGCACCACTAGTGGCTGGCCTCCAGCTGTAGACTTCATGCCACTGATCACTACCCTCTGGGTCCATCTATGTAGCCAGTTTTCAATCCACCTCACTGTCTGCTCATCCAGCCTGTACATCAACAGCTCCTCTATGAGGATTTTATGGGAGAAAGTGTTGAAAGCCTTACTGAAGTTTAGGAAGACATTATTCACTGTTCTCTCTCTGTCTACCAAGCCAATCATCTCATCATAAAAGGTTATCAGGTTAGTCAAGTACCACTTCCCCTTGGGTGAATCCATGCTGGCTACTCCCAATCACCTTCTTGTTCTTCACGTGCCTGGAAATGGTTTCCAGAATTAGTTGCTTCATCAGCTTCCTAGGATCAAGGTGAGGCTGAGCAGCTTGTAGTTCCCTGGGTCCTCCTTCCTGCCCTTATTGAAGAAAGGAGTGACATTTGCTTTCTTCCAGTCCTTGGACACTTCTCCCAGTTGCCATGATCAATTAAAGAGTATTGAGAGTTGCCTTGCAATGACATTTGCAAGCTCCCTCAGCACTAGTGGGTGCAAATCATCAGGGCCCATGGACTTATGCATGTTCAGCTTGCTTAAGTATTCCCTGACCTGATCCTCTTCCACTTCCTCTTCCTTGCTCCAGACTTTTCCATGGTCTCTGGGACCTGGGGTTGCTGAAGGCTGGTCTTGTTAGTAAAGACTGAGGAAAAGGTGGCATTCAGTACCTTATCCTTTTCCATGTCCTGTGTCACCAGGTCCCTGGTCTCATTCAGCAGTGGGCCCACATTTTCCATAATTTTCCTTTTGTCACCTATGTACTTATAGAAGCCCTCCTTGCTGCCTTTGACACCCCTCACCAGATTAATTTCCTTTGGGGCTTTGGCTTTCCTAACCTCATCCCTGCATGCTCAGACGGTGTCTCTGTGTTCCTTCCAGGTTACCTGTCCCTGCTTCCACCCTCTCTATGCTTCTTATTTGTGTCTGAGTTTTGCAAAGATCAGCTTGTTCATCCATGTAGGCCTCCTGGCATTCCTGTCTGACTTCCTACTTGTTGGAACGGCCCACTCTTGAGCTTGGAGGACTTAATCCTTGAATATTAACCAATTTTCTTGGGTCTCTCTTTCCTTCAGGGCCTTACCCCATGGGACTCTTCTGAGCAGATCTTTAAAGAGGCCAAAGTGTGCTCCTCATTCAGCATTTAATACTTTTCTGAATACTGTCACAGCATTCCAGCTATCAGTGCATCCATCCTTTCATATGATGAGATGCATTACGTAGTCATGGACATATCCTATGTTAGCTGAAGACTAATGGCCCTCAGGTGGCATTCTTAGAAAAAATCGAATCATTATTTCCATTCTCCCTGCATAATTACAATAGTGATTATGATAATAGCATACTGTTTATCAAAATTAATTTAACACTGACTTCTGGGCATTCTTGGAAGATCCTATTATTGCACATAAAGGAAAAGCATCGTTATCTGGAAGTAAAATTTGACTGATGCTTCACTGCCAAGCAATGAACAAGGAAGTCACATGTCTTTGAGTAGTAAAGGAGAGGAAAGCTTGCCTTGGAGCTTTGGAGGAATACAGAATAACTGAAAGTGAGTGTGCTGAAGAGAGGGCTTGAAATAATTAAGAGTTATCTTTTCAAATAGAAGTAAGAGACTACTCATTATCTGAGTAAGGCCAAATGGACTAAGGACCGTGTCTTAGTAGAAATAGATATACATGAAATTCCAATCAGAGTGACAAGAAGTGGTCCCACAGGCTTTTACACTTCTGATTTCTTTGGCTGTAAGATGCTTAAGATTGTCAGCATTGTTAAGGTAGAGGTTTCTGAACTAGAACAATGAGACTAATAGCTCTTCTGGGATTTGTGGTATTTGTTGCTGCTGGTTCTTGTTATCTGCAAAGGCTTTCTGTCTCTTTTCCATTTTTGTGTTTGTGAATACACTAGGAAGAAAGGATGGACTCTGCTCTGAATTTATATTAAACATTATTTTACACCCCTTCTTTGAAAAATCTGAACATCAAAATCTTCTTCGTACTCTTCCAGTTCCTTTTCTGCTGATAATCTTTTTAGATCAGCTGGACTGCTGCCTTCTCACAGATCCAGGGATATTTCTCATTACAGTTCTCACTGTAAACTCTTGACTTACGATAAAACAGGTATGCACAGTTTTTCTTAGCAGGCAAATCAATCCTAGAAAGAAAACCACAGCATCTTGTTAAAAACTCTCATGAACAAATTTAAAAAAAAAAGTAAAACCCTTTTGAACAATCATACATTATTGCAGAAGTTGCTTAGTCATTTTAAGATTTATAAAGGATTATACAAAATATTGAAGAACATAACAGCTTATATAATTCATGTCTGAAGGATCATTCTCTCACCTGCCTTCAGCTCAAAGATGCAAAAAAGAAAGCCTATGTATGGTGCATCATCAAAACAGAAAGTAGCACTAGTTTCTTACCAGTGATTATGTCACTCAAACCATTGCTTTATGTAGTGGTAATTTAGGTCTAGAAATTGAAAGGCAGCGGTCTGCCTGAGCAGAAGCCACATCGTTCTGCCTGATGTCTACTAGCTGCAGTAAGTGTAAGAGTTTGCAAGACAAAATGAGCAAATGTTTCCAAAGAGGTGCTGGGGAATCTTCACTTGAAGAAGGTTCTCCAGACCCCGAAGAGGACTCTTGTATTACTGCATACAGTGATCACTTCACACAGAACAGAATGGGAATTCATTTTTTTTTCCCCATGGTTAGTAAAGGAGAAATACACTGAGTAAACTGATGAGATTTTACAGAAAAAGTAAACAGATTCTCTCCACCTAATGTTGACTATTTTTGTATAATAAAGGTTTCAAAATGTTGATGGAAGAGAGAACTGAACTGGGGACTTGTGGCTGAATAGAAAAGGCAGGATTTTCAGGAGGTAGGCTGTCTTGAAGGAAGTGTGGGTTGCTTCCTAGAGAGTTGTGGGATGTTTCATAAAGTGAATGGGTTTAAATAGTGAGCACAGTCACTGGTTGCACTGGTTTGTTGAGTCCTTCTCCTGCTCGCACTTCCAGTATTCTGAGACTCTTCCGCTATTTCAGGGACTCCACACCTAAAAGAGTATTTTAACCCCAAATATATCTGCGGCTGCATTCTGCCTTGAAGCTTTCCCATTAATGGGATTTTGATTTCCCCCTCCTCCAGTGTACCGGAAGGATATTGTGCAAGAAGAGATTAAAACCCACCAGCTGTTTAAGTTCAGAAAACTTACCAGTCCATTCTTTTTGTAGAAAGTTTTGTATCATCTGTCCAAGACCAGCCATCAACTCCATATGATAATCCAATCCAATAAGATTGTTTTTGTGATATTTGAGATATGCTAATCTAGAAAAAATGCAAAAAAATTATCACCAAGGAACTTGTGGGTAGTTTGGGTTTGTTTTTTTTTTTTGCTGTACTAAACAACTACTGTTTGAGAGAGGAGGTGATCAAGAAAGAACCGTAAGAGGTAGTTTGACAATGACTCTCTGAACTCCTCATCAGGCCCTCATGACAGTTTCCAAGAGACAGCATCTCTATTTGAAATGCAAAGAGGAACATTTTATGTCTGGAACCTCTACAAAATGTAAGATCGGGGCAACAATTCTTTTTAGAGCCCTATCTCTTTATATTCCAAGAGATTTCCTGAATGAAAGACTCACTGCTTCTAACTTTCACAGGATCCATGACACTCATCACAGAATCACAGAATGGTCAGGGTTGGAAAGGACCTCTGGAGATCATCTAGTTCAACCCCCCTGCCAGAGCAGGGCCACCTACAGCAGGTTGCACAGGACGGTGTCCAGGCGGGTTTTGAATGTCTCCAGTGTGGGAGACTCCACAACCTCTCTGGGCAGCCTGTTTCTGTGCTCTGCCACCCTCAAAATAAAGAAGTTCCTTTGTGTTATGTCCACTGTTTGGCTGTGTTGCTAGCTACCTCATCATTACACATTTGTGGTTAAATGTTCTGCAGTCGGCATTGCTTCAGACCTTGAGGACAGCACCTCTATTACTATGTAACATCAAGAGGTATTTGCTGACTGGTGAGGAGTTTAGAATAGCAGATACCAGTGCAAAAAAAAAGCAGTATGATTGGAACCATACCAACTTGCTTTTCCTTTTCAACGTAAGAAGGGTGGCATTGTGGGAGAAGCAAAAGTCTTCACTTTCCAGCCATGTGGCCTCCTTTTCTGAAAAATAGAAACAGGTGTCTCCTCCAACCCATTTCCACTTTACAGGGCAGAGGGAACATGCAGGTCCTAGAACAGAAAGAAGCCGTCAGTCCTTTATAAACAGCCAAAGGAAGAGTAGAAAAGTCTACACCCATAGGCCCCGAAAGTCAAAGTTATGCAGAGCTGAAATATTTATTGGCACTTTATTAGTCACATGTACACTCATTTTTAAAAAAAAAAACTCATTATTTAATCTGATACAGCATATAGCACCCTTGTTTAATCTGTTATAAGGCCTAACATAGGTTTCAGGCTGTATGAGCAGTAGTTCTACTTACTATCATTCTTACTGTTTGCGTCATCCATCAAGCACAATCTCTTCTTTAGTCCTTGCAAGTTTTCATTATGTTCCATAGGTGGCTTAGAACCTCTGAGACCTGGAGTTTATAAAGATATTCTTCATGAGACAAATAAGCTGTGACGATGCTACTGCATGATACATGCTTCATGATATATTGCAAATTAACTTTTTGCAACAGTGTGCTCACATGCAACTCTGATGTTACGGTGTCATGTATTGTGAGGAAGTTAGCAGATGAGAAAATGATGGATAAAGAGATTTCCAAAATTTAAATGCAGTTTAATTACAGTGCTATTGCAGGCCACTTGGTAGCCTAATAAAAGAGCAAAATAAAGCAAAAAAATATGCTTAGGAAGGACTATCTTGAACTAATCATGTTGATCATAAAGGAAGTTTTTGAAAAAAGGAAGTTCAAAAAATCCTAAAATTCTAAACATGCTTCAGGTTGAAAACCCCTTTTATTCTTAAGGGCTGGTAAAGCTCCTCTGAGGAAAGTGGGGAGGGTTTTTTTAATATCTCTTCCTCAACAGTATTTAGGTACGGGCTTTTGGTAGCAACAGCTCAGAATGACTATGTCCAGGCTCTGTGATAGAAAGTATAGGTGCAGTCATGTAACACATGATAAAAGATAATATAAATATAAGAGTCTTCAGTTCTCTTGCACATCTCAGGTAAACTGGGATGACTGAGTAAAACAGACAGACAAAGTGAGATTCCCTCCTGAGTCTGAGTGCTAGAAGTATGTCCATTTTTTAACATGCTAGTATGAACTAATTTAAGACAGTAGTCTACAAACATGAAACGTTAGTCCACAAACATGAAAGCTTTATCAAAGGAATGAGAAAAGAACTGCTATTCCAGTAGACTGGAGAGACTTGAACAACTGGAGAAGAGGAGAAGGGGAACAGCAAACTGGTTTATGAAACTCAACACTAGAATTTTAAAATTGAATACAAAATAGCAAATAAATTGGTAATAGACGGATGAGGACAGAATCCATTCCTCCCACTCTTTTCAAAATATATCATCTTGACTTCTATATCCTTACTCTGGGCACAGATCCAGACTTAAAAAAATTTCTTCCCTCAAAGCCTTATGTGCACCAAGCTGCAGAGTGTTCATCACAGGCGATTAGGAGGAGAGGAAAGGACAGTATATGTGGAGAGGATGAGTTATGACTGTCCTTGTTGCAGTCAGTCTGACACCTTTCTTCAACGCAGTTATTCCCAAGGTGTCAATATGAATAAAGGAACCCAGTATACTTCAGCACTTACCTAGGACTATCATTCCTACGGTGAGGACCAGGCACAGTGCAAACAAAGTGAAGATAGCTGGCCACCATACAGCAAAGGGAAGAGAGCGCCCTGGGAGAAACCAACATTTTATCTGAGGGCAGGTACCCCGTTCAGCAGCACTCCCAATCCTCCACCCTGCCCTCAGGCGACTCTCTAAAGAGTTCCCCTTCCACACTGTGTTATATTTTAAGGATCAACCAAAACACAAGCTGAGAAGATGTAGTGTCTCTGGTAAAGAGGTCTGTTTGAAATGAGTCACTGGACATGGTTTAAACGGAACAGTTTGGGGATTCCTTGTCTTTGACAAATTATGAAACTGTGAAACATAGTAGTGATCCTTTGACTTAGAAGTAGGTGATGCTCCTGCTCTCCTTTGGCAGTACTGTATTACTCTGCTCTGTCAGAACAGAGTAAGGAAGTGTTTGCATACCATCTTACATTTTGCACAAATCCTTCCTGCTCTCAGGGCACACAGTGCTCAGGCTATGTGCCAGCTCCAGGCTGAAGACCAATTCAGGAAAATTACGGAGTCCAAAATATCCACTGAGGTTTCCCTGGATTCAAAATTTCCTGAGAGTTACTATCACCAAATAGTCATGGCGTTGCAGTACGATGGACCTTTCAGATGAAGAATACTTAACTCAAGACTGGATGCCCTCTTGAAGTACATGGTTTAGCCCAGTCAGAGCTAGGGGACTTGAAGAAGGGAAATGACATGAACTATGCATTCAGGCCCAGTGCTGCTTCATCCCTTCTGGCTTTAAAGGCTATGCGTCTTAAGCATTTTCTGAAAAATTGAGGTCCAGAGGGCAAAATGAGAAAGTTTTTTCCTATTAAAGTCAGATTGTCCTGTCTCTATAGCCATTTCCTGTAATAATAAATAAACACTAAATAAAAGTAACCACATTAAAGCTGATTCCCACATTACAGAGTTTGATACCGTAGTCTTTTCCTACAGAAATTTAGGGCAAATAATGGCAGTACTTCCACTCTAAGCATTTTCACTTTTATGCATGCTGTTTTTTGTCAGACAGAACAAAACAAATAGTGCATAGAAATAAATATTAAACCTATACAAATAGCGCATAGAAATAAATATTAAACCTATAAGTACATATTTTTCTTATTTACTGAGCTGGACAAGAGAGACTGTTCCTATTGTCGTTGTCTACCATAGCGCACAAAGTTCAAAAAGCAAATGTCAGTCGTACCTTGGCTGATGTTCAAGGACATGTAGTGTCTGGCTGGATGCTGTGGCAGGGGATTTAAATGAGAGTATCCATCCTCTTCCTCTGTATTCACATGCATTACCTGAGAACTCATTCGTGGTTCAATAACGATCCTTGTATAAGACAGACTGAATGATTTTTGAAGGAGAAGCAAAAAGAAAAGCAGAAAGTGGGAGAGGGTAGGAGAATGAGTCACACTTCAAATGCCCTAAGGCAAGATATTAATGTTCAAGTATTATGTGTGACTCCTCCCTTTCTTCCCTCAGGGGAAGAACTCCTCTCTTCCTGCCCATCACATCTCACCCGGGGTCTGAGACACGTAGGGATGACATGAGTCCCGGTAAATGTATGGTCTGCTAGCTCCTCTCTTTTCCATTTAACTTTCTCATGACTTTCATGTCCTTTGAACTTCCCACATTTTAAAACCGAACAAACGCCTTTGATTCATCTCAGAGGCCAATGAACTTCAACTCTGTGCCTTTTTCATTATTCAGTGTTAAGGGCTAAAAATCTAGGTGTCTCTATTCAGCTGAGAGAAAAGTTCACAGCTGCAAATAGCAGCTGAAGCTATTTAATCACACAGAGGAAGCAGAAGTGCTGTCCACAGTTGAATGTCATCTTCTCAGCGGGAGAAGTGGGAAATCAGTGTGTGTGAAAAAAAGGAATAGACAGGATTTCACGAATAAGAGAAGTGAGCCCTTGTGGCAAAGGCTAACCACATACTGGACAGACCTAACAAAAGTGTAGATAACAGGGCGAAGGAGGTGATCTCTCCATTGCTTCTGAATATGCAGCTGGAGTACTATGTCCAGCTTTGGGTTCCCCAGTGAAAAATAAAAACTAAAAATCCCATAAATGCTAAAACTGGTCAAGGGGAGATCCACTAAGATGCTTAGGAGCTGGAGCACTTGATTTACAGGGACAGACTGACAACTGGATTGGTTCAGCCTGGAGAAGAGAAAGCTAAGGAGAATCCAATTGCAGTCTCTCACTGCATAAAGGGGTTATGGAGAAGATGGAGCCAGAATCTTAGAGGTATACAGTGAAAGAACAAGAAGCAGTCGTCCTAAGTTACAGGTAGGGTGGTCAAACATTGCACGAGGTGCCCAGAGAGGGTGTGTCATCTCTGGAAAATGTCTTTGGATCTTTGTCATTGGAAATTTTCTGAACTTGACTGCACAGGGACTGGACTAATCTGACCTAGCTTTGAAATTAGACCTGCTGAGCAGGAGTTTGGACCAGATGGACTTCAGGCCTCCCTTCCAAATTGAATCTTTCTGTGACTCTGTGATCTATGAGTTTGAAGGGAGGACTCACTATGATTTGTAGGGGAGAATGCCCAAGGGAACAACAGTAGAGTGCCTGAAACATCATCTGTTCCTCTTTCTTGTAACTTGGAGAGAAAAATTTAGAAAGTGAGAAACAGACCAGATACTACTTTCTTTAGTAATTCAAACTCTCTGCACCATCCAACTACAGTAGGAGCCCCTTTTTCTTTTTGCAAAGCTTGGCTCACAGCTTGCTGGCCCTTCTGCACAGTGCTATGCATTCTTCCCTTTTTCCTCTGGAAGTTTCCCTACCAGGAGAACATAGGATGTATTAAAGTCACAATGTCAAGAGAGAAGGTTCTGAAAGGTTGGCATCTCACCTGCTGCCTCAGATGTTTCAGATGTGTAGAGGTTTATTTAATTTAACACAAAACAAATACAAAAAATGAGCCAGTGAAGGCAGGGACAGAGTGAAGGACCATGCTCCGTGGGCAAAATAATATGAGTTGATAGATCCTGTTAAGGACAGAAAATACTGTGGGAAAGACCGGTCAGGCTTAGAGCAATGTGTGTCCATAGGGTGATAGTGAGATTGTGTAACTGGAAACCTGTCATTAGAGATGCATGAGCCAGACTGAGACCTGTGTCAAGGAGTCCAGGCACCCCAGAAAAAGATGCATGGCAGAACCATGGTGTCTTCAGACTTAGATCTCAAGTGCCATTGTTTGAAAGGAACCTCTGGAAGTCATGTGGTTACACCTCCTGATCACAGATGGGGCAGCTTTGAACTCTGATGAAGTTGCTCAAGGACTTGTCCCGTCAAGTTCATGCAGTCTCCAAGGATGGAGATCTCCCAGCCTCTCCGAATACCTGTTTCTGTGTTTGGAGACTCTCACTGTGAAGAATGTTCTCTGTGTGTCTAACTGGGATTTCCCTTACTTCAGTTTCTGCTAGTTGCCTCTAGTAGTACTCTAATCAGCATCAAATTCTTTAGTAAATGGGCAGACTGTCACAGGGAAGGGTTATTTTTCTTTGTTGCTTTCTACAGACAGTGTCTGTGAACACAGATGGGCACGATATTATTTAGCATCTTGCTGACAGCGCATTTCAGCCTATGAGCACCAACATCTACTGGCAAGTCTGAACCCTCCCTCCAGGGCAGCGGGAGTGCTCGTAACAAGGATGATGGGGGCCATTGGGAATGAGAGAGGATGCACTCGGTGCAGGGCCTGGAGCAGAGAGTGATGAGGCACTGTGCAGCCAGGGTGTTTGGTTCAACTCTTTTATTTCTCAGCCTCTTCCAGACCTCCATGAACTCTGCTTCTTCCTATCCAGCAGCTGACATTTAGGCTCCTCCCATTTCACTGTCTTCGTTATGTCATTGTAGATAGGCAAATGTAAAGCTGTCATGCTTCCACTTCAGAACGGCACTGCGGGGCTCATTCCCCCGGTGTACCCATTTACTCACTTCACCCCCATCTTCTTCACCGTCCATGTTTGAAGGGATGTTGAAGCCAATAACGCCTCTTTAGTTCCCAAACCTTTCAAGATTTATGATGTTTCAGGCTCTACAAAGGTCTTTACTCTCACATTTAATATACGATACTAGATTTTATTTTCCATACAAAACGTGTTTCAAAAGAACTGCTTCTCCAAACTTCCCAGTGCCATGGAATGATTGTGGACCTCCTCTATCCCCAAAGATAGTGGACCTCCCTGAGCAGCTTATGTCTTGGACCTCATACATGTGTAGTCAGGAGAACTTTGACAGCCTCTGAGGTAGAAGGCAGACTGGATGAAATAATGGATTTGCTTTAATTTAAAATACTGTACTATACATTCTTCCCTCTGAAGTATGCCATTGAAAAGCCCTTTCCAGGCTGCTGGGGCCAAGATTTGGGCTGACACCACATGGAGTTTACTATATGAAGATATGGAAATAGTTTATAAAGATCATCCAGCTATAGAAATGTACCCTTCAAGTCATCACCACTTCCTGCAGTAATAGTGAGTGCTCCCTAAAAAGTGACACCAGACAGTGTGCAGGACACACAGAGGCAACATTTGTTTTCACAGTGCAGCCATCAAACAAAGGTGTATAGCAGATCGAAACAAAGGTGTATAGCAGATTGCTAGAAAAAAAGCAAGAGTTAGTTTACGGGAAGAAAAAGGGGTAAAATGTGGCAGCTTAGATGCCTGCTGTGAATTATTTTTTTCAAGTTTAATGGGTTGAAACAGATGAAAGACTGTACCTTCCTTGCAATGTACCTTGCACTTCCTACTGCAATAGTAAGGAATTCTAGATAGTTCAACTGGTACCTGTGTCCATAAATTAGGACTTAGCTCTACTGGGCATAGTGAATTTATTCAATTCACAAATATCTTTTGGCACGTTAGGAAAAGGGTTTCATTTTTTACCAAAGGACTACTTCAAACTTTGAGAATATTTTTCCAAGGAAATACTAAATATTAAAGACATATTATTATTTTTTCATTTATTTTAAGGAAAGTCTTAAAATACTAAGACATATACACATAGATACAAGGTATATATATATAAAAGGAATATGTAATACAAAACAGATGCTGACATGTAACTCTACCCAGAAAAGTGGAGGCATCATTTTCTTTCAAGAAGTGTGACAAGAGCTTTAATAATACATGATGCATAGTGTGTACCTTGGGCTCCAGAGATCCCAAACACTGTGGATATAATACAAGAGCTCAAGTAAGATTTGTGGCAATGGATTCTGCATCAGTTTGAGTACTGATTGTGTGCAGCACTGAATGGAACACATAATTACTGTCGTCCCTGCTATTCATATAGCAATTAATGTTACGGTAGCACTGAAGTTATTAAGGTAATGTTTTAATCCAGCTATGACATTGGAATCTACTTTTAACAGAGATTGATTCCAGGAATTCCCTGTAGTCTTCTAAAAAATGTCATTTTTTTCCTATAAATATTAATGCATATGTGAAAAGAATTTTATGGATGAATAGAGCCTTGTGTTGTTTTTGTATTCCTGTACCTCAAACAGAGGAACAGCTGGAAGAACAGATTTAGGAAATAAGGCATGCCAAGGCAAACTGATCTAGAAGAGGATTATGGGTGGAGAGTAGTTAGTAGGTACAATAAGTAATTCAGTCAGGAAAATCATCAAGGATGCAGTTGGACTGGTTTATGACTGGCAGGTGTTAGTGTAAAATTCTGAGCTCAAAAAATATAGAGATCGGCGAGAATATGTAGCTGACAACTGAAAGAATCACACAAGAATCATTGCTTGACTGTAGCTAATTCTTTCAAGTTGCTTCCCAGGCCTGTAGTTTTTAGCTTTATAGTTTGTTGTTTTGTTCTCTCTCATTTGTGAGCCTGGGAGGGAAAATGAAGGCAAAGAGGAAGATTTAGTCTCTAATGACTTATCCATTTGAATCATCATTCTGAGAAAGCTGCATGTTAAACAAATAAAAATAAAAATATATTTAAAAATTCCAGCGGTATCTCACAGTGGCAGATCCCACATCCCTTCTTGCAGTGCTTCTTCAGGTGAAATGAACAGCCACTTTCTCACAGATCCAGAATTGCTCTGTTGAACAGGAGTGGCTGGCATAAATAATCTGTCCATATAAGGAGGCACAGAAGATGTTGTCATAAAACACGACCCTAGGAAATTAAAAGATACGGCTTAATGATGTCCCGATGACATAATATAATCTATATTTGGACCATTTGCAATCATACTGATTTGCCACTGGACTGTAGAGTTATTTCCCCCTTAGAGCTATTTTATTTGTGCTAGGTGGTGCTTTTGAGTCTGATGCATGTGATCGAACTGTACTTTGCCAGCTAGTGTTCCTTGTATGGGACATGAATTCGGAGCTCCATAGCATATACTATGATCTCCTTGCTCCTTCATCATTGCACATGTGACAAACATGGGAAAGCAGGATTAAGCAAAAGTTTCATATCATTTCCTGGGGCCTATCAGATAGAACCACACTGGTCGTAAGTTATAAAGGCTTACCATTTTGTCACTTCTTTTGAAAAAGCTGTTCCATCCTCCCAGTACCAACCTCTCCTTTCAGATATGTATGATAATCCAACCCAGTAAAGCTGTGAATCCTGTGGCAGAGAAACCTGTAGGTATGAGAAAATCATCACAACAATATTTCAAAAATAAGACCCAAGTTCAGGTATCTTCCAGCTGTGAAGGTTCTGTAACCAAATGAGATAGCTCTTACATAGGAGAGTAACCTGTTGTCCATGCTTGTTTTCCGTGAGGCAGTGCTGACTGGTCTAATTCTAGCATAATTCAAATACCATTGGTTATTGAATTGCCACAAGATAAATGTGCCCTGGATCTGTAAAAACACTGCTTTTTTAAAGAAAAAAAAAAAAAAGTAGTTTTATCTGGTCTGCCTTTGGGTATCTATAGTGCCTTTAGATATCTGCAGTTTAGATATAGATATGCGAGAACCGTTAAAGCCCCAACTGGAGTCAGCAGAGATCTGGCCAACAGATCTAATGGAGCCTGAGAAGTGATTCATCACACCCAGTGATGCTACTGGATAGTGACTGTATTGGCCAGATCTCCCACTGACTGTGACGGAGCCTGGGGAAGTAGCTCTGAAGCTGCTGACCGCTTACACTGTAGATGCCTGAAGCTAGGCAAGATGAATCCCAGCCTACTGGGCAGAGCTTGTTGCCTAAATACAGGCCTCTGGCACCTTTTGAGATTCTCTGACCTGTCTGAGGTCTTCACATATGGCTGACAGACAAGACCTATGGGAGAACCGTGCCTTGCCGAGGCATTATTTAGAGGTCAAAGAGTATATCCTTGAGCATCTCAGATTGCTCTAGAAACCCATGCTTAGGCAACTGGATCATTCCCTAGGTGTCTAAGTGCTACCTAAGAGGTTCCTCAGCATCTTAGCCAGTTCAAATCTTCCAAATACTCTACTGCTGCTTAGTAGTGTGTTTAGGAACTCATCCAAAATCTAAAATCCACATCTGACTTAAACTTGCCTGGCCTCAGTCTGGCTGCAGCTGCATATACCAAACAGAGAAGAAAAAGCAAGCACCCAGACATCTGAAATCAAACTATCCAGGGATTTATATACCATACCAAAATTGTCTCTTGAATTCAGCATTGAAGCTGTGGTGTTCAGGTGTCTCCCAACAGTGAACCATGATTCTGACCTCAGGATGCTGCCAGACGCAATAATAAACCATTTATCCACTTTCAATTTTGACTCTACCCTTTAGAAAGGTTTATGTAGCAAAAAGAAAATAAGGATGTTTGGGCTTTGTGTAATCTGTTGAAAGAGAGTTTCCCAGATACATGTGTACAGAAAGAAAAAATATAGTCTTAACAGCAAATTACAGATTTTTCATTGTTCAGAACCCCCCCTGAAATTAATAAGACTACTTAAAATTATTAATCCCCTAAACTTTTTTCAGTCATCATCATATAATCCTCCGCTATCTAGTCTTTGTGCCATTGTTAACACCACTCTGTGAGGGTATGACACAAGGTCAAAACCCAACGTTTTATAGCCACTCTGCACTGCAGCGTACAAATGACAGTACCATGGTGAATTGGCCACTCTCTAGATTTCACGTTGGTGTGGTTTTGATGCTGAGAGCCCTCAGTAATAAAACTCGTGGAAAGAGATAATGGAAACATGCGTTCTGTGTGCTGAGTCTCTCCTCCATGCATATAATATGCACTTTATCTTCTCTGTGAAAACCTAAGCATTAGCTAATTAAGGTATTTTATACAATGGCTTATTCTATTTCTCATAATACATATTTTCAGTATTTCTCACAGCACACAATTTAGAAAGTGTTGCAAGTTATCACGATCTTGTGACTTGCAGGAAGGCTACTTGATCCAGAGAAAATTAACTGCATACGCTGTAAACGACCAAACTATTTTCTGCCTGCAAGACTGCTGGAAGTAAAAACACATGACATAAAGGAATGCATGAGGTTAAGACTGTACCATCTTTGCTTTGTCTTTTAGCACTGCAAGAGTGGAGTTTCTTGAGGAACAGAACTCCTGGCTTTGCTTCCATGTTTTCTTCTCCTTTGAAATGTAGAAGCAGCTGTCAGCTCCACTGTTTAGCCAGCTTGCTGGACAGACAGCACATTTTGTTCCTAGAAATCAGAAAGTGTATTATGCAGACCTGCGAGGAATGGGGGGGCTTTAGCTACTGGCTTGACTGAGAAAAGATTAAGCGTGGCCATGAATCAGCTGAGCTCTTGAGGGGTGAGAGACAAGTTGTTTTGCATGTCAGTGTACCCATATCCACAACTCCAATACTACCACAGTTTAAAACAGACACTGACTGACCAGATCTTTTCCCTGGGATTTTATAGTCTCATAGTCAATGAGCTCTGAAAAGGGGGTGGTTTCTGTTAATTTACGTAACAACCACATTTACCATTTTTCTCCTTCCCATCCAAACATAATGCTTCCCGCATTTCTTGCAGCTTCTTTCCTTCCTCAAGATCCTTGGAAACCTGAAAAACTGAAGGGCATGAAAGTGCTTATGAAAGATTGTTTCTAAAATTTTTTAGCTTTAAATGTAGCTTTGATTTGTAGCTTTTGGCATTCTTTTAATTTTTGTCTACTTCATTTGTATGTCCACCATTGTGTGTACCTCATCCACATTTTCTTCACCAGGAGAGGTGTACAGCACTAGAAAAGTCCGCCTGGGAAGGTGGGGACATGTCCGCCCTTGAAGATATTCAAAAGTCATCTGGACAAAACTACGGATTAGTTGGGGTTGGTGGTAGTCCAGCTTTGAATGGTGGAGAGGAGGGGGTGAGTGTCAGACTAGAAATGTGAAGAATTGCCTCTGAGCTAACATTTCTGTGATGCCGTGGACCACCCTGAGTGTTCATCCTGGGCACTTGCAACTGCTTCCTTCCTTTCAAGAAGCCGAGTACCCTGTGTCTCTGCTTCCAAATGTAATGTGTCATCATCTTTTGATGTTAATTGAAATGTTTCTATGGAAAATCTGCTGTAATCGTTGGGCAAATGCACCAGTCACAAAGCTTTGACGCCGGGACTGCCCTCCCTGAAAAAAGCTTGCAATCCGAGAAAAAGAGGGAATTGTAACCGTGAAATATTCCTGTAACAGTCACAGGCGGGCACCATTACCCAGGTAGTGTGGCTAACAAGATGAGTTTCTACCTGTGCAAACTAAGCATTTCAGAAATAGGTTAGGATTAGGGTTAGGGTTTAGAGTTAGGGTTAAGGTTAGTCAGCGGTTAGAGTTAGGGTTAGTTTAGGGTAAAGGTTAAGGGCTTAGGAAGGTAGGTTAGGGTTGGGGTTAAGGTTGGGGTTGGGGTTAGGGTTAGGATTAGGGTCATTATGATTAGGGTTAGGGTTAGGCATTATGTGTTAGGGTTGGTTAGGGTTTAGGATTAGGGTTGGGGTTAGGTTTAGGGGTTAGGTTTACGCTTAGGGATAGGGAGTAGGATAGGGTTAGGAATTAGCTTTAGTTTTAGGATTAGGGTCATTAAGGTTAGAGATTAGGTTTAGGGCTAGAGTTAGGGTTGATTAGGTTTAGGTCTTATGGTAAGATTAGTGTAACCCTTAGGGTTAAGGTAACTATAAATGCAGATATTGGTGATCCCGAATGACCTGTGCTGACACTCAGTTGTGGGGGGACTTCTGTGGGAGAGCTGTACTGTTGCACTTGTTGCTGTATTATTTCCACTGGGGGAACGGGGGCACCAGGGACAATTTTCTCAGATGAGAAGTGGTCGTACAGCTGGAATTCACTCACACAGCAGTAGGTCCAGACACTACGGTACTTACGCAGGGCCAGCAGGGCCACTAGCCCCATCAGCAGCACCAGGCACAACACAAGGAAACCAAAGGCCACTGGCTGCCATACAGAAGACGAGGGAGAGGCTCCTGAGACAAACAAAAAACCCATTCAGCAACAAAAAATAAACCTTTCCTCACCATGCAGTGGTATTACCTCCTCTCTGACAACAGCAGTTCACCTTTATACCTTTTGCAGAGACTCTTTTTTTCTTACTGCAGTATTTGTTATGAATGTTCTGAATTTCCTCAAGTCATTTAGAGAAAATACCTATTTATCCACTGAGAATATGTATTAACTGAGGCTCTAGTGTTTTAAAATAAAACTTCTCATGAGACAGGTAAACAGATTAGATTTTGTGGTTCCCCCAGTCCTGGAAATAATAAAATAGTCTCTAAGACTTCTCCACCTTGAAAAGGAAAAATTACCATCTAGTTTTGGATAATTGCTTCTAGAGCCTGTGATTGGTATTTCTAAATGATTGCTATATTTGAACATTAGAATATGCATCTTTCTTCAGGCTCTTTCTCCAAATTTCCATGGTGGTTCAATGTCTAATCAGGAATATAGTTCTCCAGAATTTTACAGCTGACCATCCCCTGATTTAAATCTTTTCTTTTATATATATATACATATATATATGCATTTTTCCCTTTTGGGAAACAGTGTTCTGCAATTTTCAGCAATACTCTTTCATATCTATTTTAGAGTGTTCAGGTTTATTGAAAAGTATGACACCCATCAAGTATTTTATTGAAGTCCAGTACATCAGAGCAAGCACCTCCAGGGAGCTAACCTTTAGTTCGGTGAGAACAAACACCTTCCACAGGTGCCTAGAAGTCCAGATAGACTTGGCAACTAAAACTTACATAGCCAAAATTAAGGGAGATCACCCTAACCCTCACCAGTTAAGGTCATTTGAATAGACTGCAGATGACACCACATTTGGGTAGTGACTGATATGCCATAGGGTAAGGCTTCCTTTTAAAGGGACCTAAAATTGCTAGGAATGAGCTGTAAGTGCAACAGCTGAAAAATGGCAAATATGAAGTCTGGCACTTGTAACAGTACAACTACATGCACCAGCACAGGTAGAGGACTGACTGACTAGAAAACAGCTACGCTTTGGGGTCCTGGTGGACAAGTTGAACATGAGTCCTCAAGTGTCCCCTTGTGGCAGTGAAAGCTGACCAGCACTGGGCTGCATTGACAAGACTGCAGCCAGCAGGTGGAGAAGTGATTATTCCACTCTACTTGACAGTCATGAAGCCACATCTGGCGTACTGTGTCCAGTGTTGAGCTTCCCAATTCAACAAAGATGTCATCTAACTGCAGAGAGCCCAGCAGAAGAATAGGGAGAATGGAGTTTGTCAGGTACGTATAGAAAGGCTGAAGGACATAGGCTTGTTTAGTCTGGAGAAGAGACAGCTAAGGGAGGACCTAATTTCAGTCCTCCACTACCTAAAAGGGCTTTATATATGGAGCCAGACTCTTCTCAGAGAGACACAGGAAAATGACACAATACAACAGTCACAAGATGCATCAGGGAAACTTCCATTTAGATGTGAGGAAAAAAATCTTCGCTTTCAGCACTGGAACAAATGCCCAGAGGCTGTGAGATCTCCATCCCTGGACATTTCCAAAACTCAAGTGGACAAGGCCCTGAGCAACTTGGTCTGACTTTAGAGCTAGCCCTTTTGAGCAAAAGATTGGAAAAGATGAACTATAGAGGTCCCTCCCTCCCAAGTTTGGTCGTAAGTCTATCTACTTTACTTGTTCTCTGTGCATATCAGAAGGTCATTTTAAGAGTTTTCTGAGCTTGCCAACATGTTTGTTTCCAGGAAGCTCTGGCCCTAGATCACACTCACTGATATTTTATCCTTGGTTTTCTGGCTACTGCTTCTCAACAGCTTCTCCTCCATCATTCTTGTCAAATGGTCATTCTTGACGGATAGCCCTAGATCTTTTCCAGACAGCAACAGAGGGATGTTAAGTTTGACCTTGTCTACTCTTCCTAACCTGAAAATAGCAGCGATGATATTTATTTCACACATAAGCCACCTGGTGAATTTCTGAGCCTCAGCAACAGTACTCAAGTCATCATTTTATGGTCTCAGGCATTCCACGGGCACAATCCACTACCTTAGTTAACACTCTGCTTGTTTATAGAAAAACTTTAAGTATAAACAAATATACAAATATAAAACCATATACTCCTATCAGAGCTTACATTCACTATTATGACTGATAAAGAGGGCACCTTTCTACTCCCCATAGCTGAGGAAATTGCTTCCATTTCCAAGGCCTTCATTATCTGATATAATGCCTTCGTTTCTTGTAGTGCCCTGCTGTAATAAATGAGTCCTACCAAAATAAAAAAAAATAATCTATAGAAAGGTGAAATTTGCCTTCTGTGTTGAAGTAAATGGAAAAAATAATTGGAGTAAAGATAAGCTTCGGAAAAAGTATCATCTGTGATCATAAACTATAGTACACAAGACTCCATTATGATTATTCTCTGTTGTTTCTATGAACATTTATCTAAGAATATACTATAAAGTTTAGAACAATTATAAAGCAACCAATATGACCATGCAAATTCAAGTTATGCCCTGATTTAGATAGAAAAGCTAATTTCCATCTGTACTTACTGTCTACTCTCACACAACTGGCCGGAGCCTTAAATGTAGAACATTTGTTCCTGCTTGAATATCCAAAAGTAATAACCGAAGCTGAAGGTCGTAAATTTAAAGCGGTGTAGCCTTCCTCATCCTCCATCTCCAGCTCATCACACTTCTTTCCTGCAGTAGGAGTACTTTGGGAGTAGGGGCACACTGCAGTGAGACCAACGCTGGGGTGATGGGAATGGTTCATGTTTCATCATTTCCAGTGAAACCACGGAGGAAGCTGGCTCTGTTCTGATTACTGTGTCATAGTAAAAGTGTAACATATTGAAAGCAAGTTAAGGAGTTAAAGTGGCACTGTCAAGGACGGGTGTTTTCTTTCCAAATGTGAAGACTGGGAGTCTGGGGTTAGAACCCAAGACTGTTTCATTGGACTATCCACCTGATCGGACCCTGTAAAAACAGCAAACATCAGGATTTTCTACCTCCTTAAATTAAGATACTCTAGAAATAGTTGCTATTTTGAGTTAAGGTATGAAAGATAACTGTTCATGTATCAGGGCACAAATACAACACAACAGCTGTACAGAAAGCAATAGGCTGCATTTCCATACACTGTTATGAAATAAATGAAAAATGAAATTATTTTACAAAAACTCACTGAAATAAATGCTAGAAGGGGAAACGCTGAGCTGAAAGGATGGTCAGGCCAGGAGCTTGGCAGGATTCATGCAACCACTCAGCCTGTGTCATAGAAAGACCAGACTACACTGAGGGCCTCTGTGCTGTTGCATCCGCACTCTCCATCTCTAGCTCTCTGCAGTTCTTTGCTCCAGTGCTGAGCTGTAGTTCTTAAATATCTTCAGTAACCAACTCTCCTTAAAAGAGCACTTGCCCAGACACGATGAGTTACGTCATGGTGACAGGGTGAGTCAGAAGGAAATTGTGTGAGAGAGGAATTTCTGTGGTAGCTGTTCCTGCTCCTGTGTGTAAAATTCAGTGTCCCATTAGCAAATTAATATCAACAGACTGGAAATACACTGTAATGACTGGTCTTTTCTTCCTGCCTTGCTGTGTAGATAACGGATGTTTTTAGAGCAGAAATATCTCTGGCTGCATGTATTTCTTGCATTATATCTTACCTGTATGCAAAGAGAAGGCCTGATGGAAAAGTTGGGAGTAACAGGTGCTTACAGTCAGTTTTGTTACACAGAGAAGCACACAAGGAGTAGCAGGCACTGTGTATTCATGGTGTATCCATAATATCCTCATAAAAACCTCATGCTAAATATGGTCCAAAAATACTTGTCTATTGGGTCTGAAAACTGTATGTTGGCACCCTAGTGTGAAAAGGACTTTTCTGCAGATAACTGGGAGTCAAGTGTGTCTATACTACTGAATTTCATTGCAAGTTTTCATGACAGTAACCTCTTCAGTCTTAGCAGCAGCTTCTCAAACATGTAATGAATCGCCTTTGGGGAAACTTTTCTCCAACCTGATTTTGCTTCTGCAGAGGAAACACGAAGTAAAGTAACTTTCTTATATTATTTTGGTAGCTCTGAAATCAATAAGCAGTCTGTTAATTATATCACTTTTTTATTCTAGTAACCTTTTAAAACAGATCCTGCTGCAAGAACAGAAATAACAAAACCAGCAAGATTACATCATCATTACATTCTCTATTCTTGTAAAGATCCAGGGCAGGCAAAGTTTCTCATTTCTTCAGACTAAAATGAAAAGAAAGGTAAACTAAGGCAGGAAGTTTGGGTCTACATTTGAACACAGCCTGTGTACAAATGTTTGTCAGCAGGCTGGACAAAACTGTTTATTAACCAGAATGTGACCTTTCAAATTGCGTTAGCTAGAGTCTATCACTGCGGGGGATGCAGGGAGGAGTGGAATTTAGGCATGGAAAACACACTGTTGTACAGAACTGTGATTCAAAAATGCCCATATACTAACAGTATATTTCTATGTCTCTTCCCCTGTAAGGAAAAGCTTGTTTCAATGGAAAAAGGGGATACAGTCAGCGCATCCTTAAGCCCTGTCTGATTACACCACTGCCTTTGCCAGTTTCACCCTTGCTGGATGAGGTTGTTCGCTGCAGCACTCTGAACACCTGCAGTGAATGGTAGGACACTTCCTCCTGTGTTTCTTCTCTGTGGTTGATTTTTTCTTTCGTTTTTTTTTTTTTTTTTTTGTTTCAGTCATTGTTTTTTGAGGAGAAGCAGCTAGGCATGCATCAATAATGAAGAAACATCGTGGAAATATCTGTCCTGATTCCTCACATTCACTCTAATGTAAGAGAAAACAAGATCAGACTCTTTCTTTCTTTCTTTCTTTCTTTCTTTCTTTCTTTCTTTCTTTCTTTCTTTCTTTCTTTCTTTCTTTCTTTCTTTCTTTCTTTCTTTCTTTCTTTCTTTCTTTCTTTCTTTCTTTCTTTCTTTCTTTCTTTCTTTCTTTCTTTCTTTCTTTCTTCATTTGAATACAAAGTAAGTGAGTACAAAGATGTTGGGTGGGTCATGCATTTCCTTGACTGATTCGAACTCCCAGCTGAGAGGCTAGCCCTTGGATTAAAACATACTNCCTGGCAAATTAGAGCAAAGCCCTTCATTATCAAGAAAGAATGCACCATGAATACAGGTCAGGATACCTTCCAGGTGAGATTTCTTATTTCAGTGTAGCTAGGGAAAATGTGGGCCTGCTGTGGTGACAGATGATGCAGAGAAGGTGGAGTTGCTGAATGCCTTCCTTGCTTCAGTCTTTACTGCTTGGGCCAGCCCTCAGGAGTCCCAGACTTTGAGGGTAACAGAGAAAGTCTGGAGTGAGGAAGACTTTCCCTTGGTTGAAGAGGACCATGTTAGAGAACAATTAAGTAAACTGGATACCCACAAGTCCATGGGTCCTGGTAGGATGCATCCGTGAGTGCTGAGGGAGCTAGCAGAAGTCATTGCTGGGCCACTTTCCATCATCTTTGAAAGGTCCTGGAGAACAGGTGAGGTGCCTGAGGACTGGAGGATAGCCAATGTCACTCCAGTCTTCAAAAAGGGCAAGAAGGATGACTGAGGAAACTACAGGCCGGTCAGCCTCACCTCCGTCCCTGGAAAGACGATGGAACAGCTTGTTCTGGGTGTCATCTCCAAGCATCTGGAGGCAAATAAGGTTATCAGAAGTAGTCAACGTGGACTCACCAAGGGGAAGTCATGTCTGACTAATCTGATAGCCTTCTATGACAGCATGACTGGATGGGTGGGTGAGGGGAAGGCAGTGGATGTTGTCTACCTTGACTTCAGCAAGGCTTTCAACACTGTCTCCCACATCATCCTCACAGGCAAGCTGAGGAAGTGTGGGTTAGATGAATGGATGGTGGGGTGGATTGAACAGTGGCTGACAGATAGAGCTCAGAGGGTTGTGGTTAGTGGTGCAGAGTCGAGTTGGAGGTCAGTAAAGGGTGGTGTTCCTCAGGGGACAGTACTGGGTCCAGTCCTGTTCAATATATTCATCAATGACCTGGATGAAGGGATAGAGTGCACCATCACCAAGTTTGCTGATGACACAAAACTGGGAGGGGTGGGTGACAGGCCGGAAGACTGTGCCGCCATTCAGCATGACATGGACAGGCTGGAGAACTGGGTGGAGAGAAACCTTATGAAGCTCAACAAGGACAAGTGTACGGTCCTGCACCTGGGGAGGAATAGCCCCAGGCATCAGTACAGGTTAGGGGATGACCCCCTGGAGAGTGGCTGTGTGGAAAGGGACCTGGGAATCCTGGTGGACAACAGGATGACCATGAGCCAGCAATGTGCCCTGGCGGCCAAGAGGGCCAATGGCATCCTGGGGTGCATCAAAAGGAGTGTGGCCAGCAGGTCGAGGGAGGTTACCCTCCTCCTTTACTCTGCCCTGGTGAGACTGCATCTGGAGTATTGTGTCCAGTTCTGGGCTCCCCGGCTCAGGAAGGACAGAACTGCTGGAGAGGGTCCAGCAAAGGGCTACTAAGATGATTAGGGGACTGGAGCATCTTCCTTATGAGGAAAGGTTGAGGCACTTGGGTCTTTTTAGTTTGGAGAAAAGAAGACTGAGGGGGGATCTTATCAATGCCTACAATTACTTAAAGGGAGGGTGCCAGAAGGATGGGAACAGTCTTTTTTTCAGTGGTGCCCAGTGATAGGACAAGAGGTAACGGGCACAAACTTGAACATAGGAAGTTCCATCTTAACATGAGGAGGAACTTCTTTACTTTGAGGGTGGCAGAGCACAGGAAAAGGCTGCCCAGAGAGGCTGTGGAGTCTCCCACACTGGAGACATTCAAAACCTGCCTGGATGCCATCCTGTGTAACCTGCTGTAGGTGACCCTGCTCTGTCAGGGGGTTGGACTAGATGATCTCCAGAGGTCACTTCCAGTCCTGACCATTCTGTGATTCTGTGGTATGAATGCTGAGAGACACTCTGGGAAGTCACTAGGGCTGTGTCTGCACTGCAGGACTGAAGCACTCTGCATTTTCACCCCCAAAGGGAGGAACAGCTAGGAGAGGAACTGAGAGGAGCAGCTGGGAGACGTTATGTTAGAGAGGGCTGAATGTAAACAGCAGAGAGGAAGAGAAATCCACTAAGGTTTCTGGAGTGTGAAATTGGTATTTGAAAACAACATCTGAAATGTTCATGTTGGTGATCTTCTAGAAACTGCTGTGTAGTGCTGAGATTAGTGAGACACTAGAACAGACTCTTGAAGGGAATGACTAATGCTTTAGCATAGCCCAGCTGCTATGCCGGTGGTAAATGATCCACAATAAATAATCTGGAATGTAATCCGCAAGGAATACAGAAGTCTCCAAGAGGGGACCAAGCTAAGAATTTGTGGACTTTTTGCTCAAATCATAACACTGTTATGGGATTGTGATTTCTTATTTCAACCTGACTGTCATTGTTCTACAGACATGTGGAGGGAGATATTTTGTTCATTAACACTGACTGGGGTATTTTCACTATGGTTGGGTTTGTAGACCCTTGCTCAGCACATTAAGTTAGTAGTATGGTGTTCCAGGAAATATCCTACAAATACATAAAAGGAGGTTCTGTTCATGCCTCTGACTGAACCCTAGTGTAACTCTTGCAATAGATCAAAAAAATTATAAAATTAGGAAAGTAGAAAGGAAGAGCAGAATGATTATGGGGCGGGGTGGGGGAAGAAAAAAGAAAAGAGAAAGGTGAATCAACAGTGCCAGGAAGAAGTATAGAGCATGGAAGAGAGCTAGACATTTATAGCTGAAGGATATCTTCTCCTGTGACATATGCACAAGTCCTTACGAGAACTGCGAATCCCTGTGCTTCCAGAGAAAATATGATTATTAATACAGTTCAGAAACACTTTGTCTCACCTCCTGAGGATAACTGTGTTTGTGTATGGTATACTCCAGCCTACTAATATATTAAAGCAGTCAGATCAACAAGACATCAGAAGCGTCTCCTGAATGGAAATGTTTAATTCTCATCAGTTTTGTTGTTACAGCTGTACAGTTATGAACTGACAAGTGTTATTAGGACTGTATCAGTGGATGCAGCGAGGGGAGCAGTATCTTTACATGCTTGCCTTGTCACTGTGCTTTATTTTCCTGGCCATCACTTCTGGCCATCTTGTCCATCATTTATGTTGGTTAAAACTGAGTAATCATTTGGCAGTTTTGGATCCGGAATGGCAGATTTGGGTTGCTCCTGGAGCCTGTGACCATGCTCATTTCCTTAGTATGAAGATATTTTTACGTATGTCTAAAAGAGAATGAAAATAGGAAAATAGAATAGTTCTGATCCAAAATATTTAAATTATGTGATAATTCTGAAAAAAAAGGCAAAATAAAAAAATCCAACCTTGCAGAATGTCTTCTAGCTTCTCGTAATCATTTAGGGCTGACAAACCAGTCCTCCTGCCAATGGTTGTTTCCTCGCTGTAATTGGATGGCGGGCTTTTCACAGATATAGTAATGCTGTTCTTTACATGTTGTGCTATATATGGCAGTATAATAAAAATATGCACATTGTCTGAGGGAGTTTATATCTGTTGTCCTAAGAAAGAAAAATATTTATTATTGCATCTCACTTCATTCAAATTGTGCATCCTAGCCCCTTCCAAAAAGAGCCGTCTTTGCAAGAATTATGTGGCTTTCATGAAGAATATGTACCCCCAACAAAGAAATAAAGCATTTAGTGACATTGTGCACCAACTCCTAGGAGGCTGACCTTGTCCTGAACATGCCAACAAGCACTCCCAGCTAGGGTGGATCCTAAACCATTTCTTGTACATGACAGTAAGAAACACTAACTCTTGAGTACCTATTGGAGGGTGTCAGTGGCTGTTTCAACAGAAGTATAGAGGAGACTGCTGAATAATGAAAAGGAAAATTGGCAAAACAGGTTTGTAAGCAAGAAGAAAAATAGATTGTCTTTCTGAAATAACATGCTAAACCCAAGTGAAATGATTCTAGAGAATAAATAGTGTCTTGTATATAAATTAAAAAAAGTATAAAAACAAAAGCATGAAATGAAACAACTTTCCATTGGAGTTTTTCCTTGTGTCCTCACTGAAACAAGGTGTCCAACACAAGAAAAGCGTATGACATTTATGGTCAATTCGAAACTACACTGTGGAAATAAACTTTCTGGGTTTTGCCCAGTAATAGCGCATAGATGACCCTCCAAGCAATACTGGCTAAGGCCAAGAAAAATCCAAAATGAAAAAGCAAGACCCAAAATCCAGAGAAAGCTGCATAAAACTTGGCTGTTTGATGTGCCCTTTGTGTCAGAGGAGCTGGGAATTGTGTGTGGGTGAGGACCAACTTTATATCCTGCGGGAAAGATGCCCACTTACCAAGACTTTTGTTCTTCCGTAAGAGCTGTGTTGTCTGCCCAATACCAGTCTCTCTGTTGAGTTCTGAATGTTAATCCAAGCCAGTATATGCTTCTATGAAATTTTTTTACCAATTCCTATGCAGAGTAAGCACAATTCAAAACAGATACTCGGGAAGATATTAAAAATAAATATTTAGGCTCAGAATTTGAAAGCATTGATGGAAATTGCTTAAAGTACATAAATACCACAAATTGTTAACCTGTCAAGAAAAGTTCTGCACTTAAAGGAAAAACGTAGCATCAAAAGAGAAAGTACAGTAAAGCTGTTTTTAATCAGAGCGAAGATACACTTCTCACTCTGGAGAGCATTGTCAGCCTCATCAACCTGATTTAAACCCTCCAGGGGAAACACTGGATAGTTTTCCCCCTTTAGTCATGAATCATTCCTCTCCCTTTACTCTGTTCTTAGCATTTGTCAACAGCAAAAAGGAAGCCTCTGCAGTGATCTGTTGAGTTTAATTTGTTGAACTTTCGCACTCGGCTCTAGCATCATTAACTTATTCCCAAAAGCTGGACCATGACAAGTAGAAGAGGTCTTAAACTTAAGCATTTAGTGATATGCTGTCCTTAAAAAATGCTTTGAGCAGAACAGGTAAGACTGTAAACTTTAATAATGCTGCCTTTCTCACTGCTGCTTGAGGGAATCTCTCAAGATTAGAATTCAATTTTTCTGTTTTTCTCTTCCTTCCTTTACTTATCATTGCCACTCCCAGTGCACTTCTGCATTTTCTCTTTTTCCTCATACCTCTCAGTGCTGTGATTAAGGCAGCTAGAACAGACTGCACCTCACAATCTTTGCTGTCATCAATTTGGGAGGGTGAGAATAAAGCTGCTCCCCTTTACTTCTGGGAGATACCTTATGGCCTGCAGCACAGGGGGAGGGGAACTGGCATTTGTCGAGTGCTGGAGAGCAGGCAGGCCTAGCCACAACTGCTAGCTCTTGGGACATCTTTCCTGCTTTCAGTCGTCCAATATGTCTGCTGGCATCCAGAGGCAAAAGCATTATTTCACTCTACACCTGGCATTTTCTCTTCCCACCTCAGTTTGTTTTCATTTGCTAGAAGATTAGGCCAGATTTCGGCAACTTGCTGCCAAGTGTTTTAATTTTGATTGAAAAGATGAGATCCACTTTTGCGTAAAGAAATTCTACAAAATCGGGAGGACTATGATTTGCCTATGAGGAGGACAGGTTAAAAGAGGTTTTTGCACTAATATCTTGCCAAATCGTTGTATGGATCTGTAATACTTGTTAAATTAGTGAAATCATTGCCCACAATAAAACAGCCATGAACCCGCTTTCACCAGTTATCCCAGTAAAGAGCCAGCCACGGCAAGCTAAGGCAAGATGGGCTGTCTCTGACCACCAGCCGCTCAAAGGGCTGCGCTTTGTGTGGCGACGACCAGTCCTATGCCTTAGTGCTGCCCAGGACACCCTAATCACTGTAGAAAGACTCCTGCTCACAGTGCCATTTAAGAAAATTACGTGTGGGGTGAGTAGCTGATTGGGTGCATGAACTTCTGCCATGAGTGAGAAACAGAGTAAGAAACCGGTCCATACCAGCTTTTTTGCCTCTTTTATCAGAAGAAGAGTGGAATTTTGTGAGGAACAAAACTGATGACTCTGTTCCATTGACTTCTTTTCCTCAGAGTGGTAGTAACATGTATCATCACCTTCCCACTTCCAGTTAGCAGGGCAGAGTACACAGTTCTGGCCTAGAAAAGGAAAACCATCAGCTCGTTTCTGTTCCCAGACTGTCCCTCACAGAACATCTCTGTTGGCCTGTGATGACAGGATCCGTAGGGACTGAGAGTGTTTGAGGTGGCCCTTATTCAGTCAAAATCCCACTGTGGTCCCAGAAGGTTCAGATAATGACAGGATTGAAAATGGAATCATCCCCCTACCTCTCCCATTCCTTTAGCACTGGGAAGAGGTTCAGGTGTTGCAAATGGGATTTATTTAGCCTAATTTTAGGAGTCTTCAAAGGTGATATGAGTCAACCTATCTGGATTCCCATTTAGTCAATGAACAGAAGTAAGCGTGTCTCATACATCCTTTTTCTGTCAGTTCAGGTGTCTTTCTTGTATCCTTGCACTACCAATTTCTCTTCATTGACTAAAAGGGAGACCTAGACAGTTAGCCTGTCTGTGGAAAAATATCTGGACAAATTACAGTCACAGTAGGATCCCTTTGCCCAATGCCCCTACTCCTTAGAGTATAATTTCTGAAAAGAACTATTGCTCTGGCTGGCTCATTGGCAGATGCCAGTTAAATAAACGAGCAGTGGCACACTGGTTTCAGAAGCAGACCTGCACTATACACCATCAGGAGACAGGGAGTGAACTCCCAGACAGGTTTAGCTATGCTTCACCACACACCACTTCTCACTTTAGGAGTTTCCTGTCTTACCTGGGGTCAGTACTAGCACTGTGTCCTGCGTGTGGACTGCTGTTTACGTAGAATGCAGTAAGTTGTTTAATTCTCGGGCACCACTGTGAAATTGTCTATTAGATGCAGATGAGCATGTTGTAGAGATCCCTGAACTAGTGCTGATGGGACCTGGCATTTCCAGAAGGCATCCCACGGAAACCTTTTCCTATGGAAACTAAATGCTGAAACCCTGGTACCACTGCCAGGTCCCACACTAGTGCACGTACGGCCAGTCTGGGTGCCTCTCTCCAGGCACTGCATGAGGCAGACATGCTCATTGCCTACTTTCTAGGTGGTCACATCTGAGAAGACACAAGCTCCTCAGGGGAGCTGGACCTGAGTAGACATAGAAGACACATCATTTACCATTATTTTTGAATTTTTTTTGCCCTTCCAGGCACAGCTGATTTCCTATTGCTTGCAGCATATTTGAGAAATTTGCATGCAGCTCATTCTTTGTTATGTTGAGTTCTCTAAGTTGTATCCCATAGTCCTTGGAAATCTGGAAAACTGAAATTCACAGTAAGACATTTGCAAGTGCTGTCCTTCAGAAAGGGTGGGATGCAGATAGGGAATGTCTTAGAAAATCATTAAGGATAAATAAACCATTTGGGATAAATGTTATTCCTCCCTGAACAGTTGCATGTAGAAGCTGCTGAGATGGAGGACATTTGCATAGTCGATTTCTTATTATTTGGCTATGACTGAACAACAAAATAACGTGTTACTTTTTATCATATATTTTCATTGTGTATCTTTCTCTTATGTTGGTTTCCACGCTGTGCTTTCTTCCTAAAAATGTAAACTTCAGTTCTGGATTGCAGTGGAACTGTTGCGGATGGGAGGTAATGGGCACAACCTGTTTAATGTAACACAAAGCTTTTCCCTTCCCTTCAGGTCCAGCATTATCAAAGAGGAATTCATGCCATCATTAGGCAGTACAGCAGAAATGTGCATACAGTTTTTAGGAGATCAGACAATGGCAGCCAGAGCAAGCAGTGCTCCTACTCCACCCCTTTCCAGCTCCCTGTTGCTCATTTCTAGTCTCATCACATCGAGAAGAGGACAAGGATGCTGCGGCAAGGGAAAATATCTGGTTTGTCTGGTTGGCTGTTCTCAGCTGAACCAGAAATTGCACCTGAAGAACATGTCAGTCTGATATTATTCAGTAGCTTGGGCACCCCAGCAAACAGAAATGCATTAGTACTTACATAAAATTGCGAGGCTCACCAGCGCCATCAGCAATGCCAGGCACAGCATGAACAAAACCAGGACTACTGGCCAGCAAGAGCGGAACGAAGTGGGAGGCCCTGGGAGGAATTCAGTCATGAAATGGCGGTACGACACTAAGGGAATGGTGAACACATTAGCCTCATTATATTGCAGCCATCTTTGTGGTGCATTGGTCAATAAATAATTGTTTTTACTTTACAGTTGTATATTCCTGCTGTAGAGTCTTCACATACAGCAAAAGATGCCCAAAGTATGGGCGTGAGAGATCACAACAGCTCAGTGGAGAATGTGGGCAGATTTGGTCCTTTCGAAGGCCATAGACTGTGGCAAGAAAGATGTTAAGAAAGCAAGATATTGAAAAATCTAAAAACTTGGTTGCTCAAAGGTGAAAACAAATATGCACTGTATGGTTCTGGTAATTTGTGATGTGTGGCATCTATCTGTGGTAATCTGGTTAACTTGAGTGCTGCAGTAAACTCCTCTGGTACTTTATGGTAGTTTGAGATCTCTAGCTAGGAATTCATAGAGAATTTTTTGGTAATAAATGTTACAGCCTAGATACAGAAATGAGCACTCAATGAGGAGAAAAAGGAACATTTTTTTCCTGAGGAGAGGAAATTTTAAGCATGTCCGTCATCCAAAAAAGAACCTATTTATAGGAGCTGGAATATTTCATGGGTTAAGATGCACTGAAGGAGGGAGAAAAAACATTCACTTTGTCAGGGAAGCACTAGATCTAAGGTAGATATTAAAGTTGTCATTATATGGGCTTTGTGGAGAGCTGCAACCAGCTTGGCTTACTCCAACAAAGGCAGTAGAATGGGAATGTGGAGAGGAAATTGCTAGTCTAGAAAAGGGAAACAGGTATTCAAAACTGGGGAGTGAATTGCTGAAGGAGTAGGAACTGAAATTTAGTGTGCCAGGCTGAAGGAACAGGAATGGAAACTATGCAGTGTGCCTTTCCTACAAATAACCTGTGGTCAGCTTCTGTGGTGAAGTAATCCTGGACAGAATGTTGTACAAGACCTCACTGTATAGAAATATGAGTTGATGAATATTCAGGTGAAAGAAGATTGAGTAATGGATGTTGTCTTGAACTGGTGCACAGATCACTGCTGGCTTATATTCAACCTCCCATTCACCATAAACCCCAGGTCCTTTCCATCTTCCCCAGACAGCCTGCTCCCAGTCTGTACCACTGTATTAGTCCAGCCTCAGTGCACATGACTTGTGGAGCTTCATGGGGTTTCTGCTCAGCCAGTCCTCAAGTTTCTCAAGGTTCCTCTGTTTCGAAGAAAACCATCAGCCACCACACCTAGTTTAGTGTCATTATAAATTTGCTGAAGACACACTCTGTAATTTTTCAGGTCGTTGATGAAGATATTAAACAATACGGGCTCTTCATCAACCCCTGGGGGAAGAGCCACCAAACAGATGTTAAGCCATTAGTTACTCCCCTTTGAGCCTGGTAGTCCAGCCAGTTTTCAATCCACTTCACAGTCCGCCATCCAGCCTATAATTTCCTCAGTTTTAAAATGACAGTACTGTAAGAGACACTGACAAAAGCCTTACTAAGTATATATTACATCTGCCACACTCCCTGTACCTGCATTTCATCACAGAATGCAACCCCAGTCTAAGGAAGTACTCTAACTGCTTGGTATTGCATAAAAGAGAAATACCCAGGCCCTTCACAAAGAGAAAGAACGTCTTCCTTCTGCATTATTTTCCAAAGTCTGATCTCACAGGCATACAACAGATACACTCAGAGATAAAGCCTGCACAGGAGAATCGCATACCTTATAGATCCTAATAAGATTTAAGAATGCATTGACTGCTAGGACATATGAATATTTTTAAGATCAAAGTGCTTCTGTACATGCTCTGAAACTGAATATTAGGTGCCTGGAGAACTTCAGTAGTAGAAATTTGACTCCCTAAGGCAGGTTGCTAAATAGAATCTTATGAGTTGGTGTGCAAGGGCAAAAAAAAATTGTTCCTACCCCTACAGAGTCACAACTCCAAGCTGAAGACTGAAAGGATTATAGTCTACACTTCCTGGAGCTTTTAGATGAGACGAGACAAAGATTTTGTAGTTTGAAAGTGTGATTTCATAAACAAATACAAAATATTTTCTGGGCAGCAATATGAATCAAGACCAAGCTGTAGTTTTAACTTTGGCTGTTTTAATTAAAGTATTACCTCAAGAGTTTCTTTAGGTAATGGTTCCCTGTACTGTACTTTGTAAACTCACACTGCTTCTGCTACATCCTAGCACAGCTGAAGGGGTGTTGGACTGGCTTCTCCTTCTTGTACAGTACTGCCCTGGAATTTTTATTCATTGTGGTTGTTCCAATTTGATGTTTGTGAAATAATGCACAGACTGTGCTGTGCACTCTCAGAATGGTGCTTTCTCATCACAAGATATGGGTTTTCTACTCTGGGACATAGAAGCAGGACATTTGGAGTCATATGAGGATACTGGTGTCCTTGGACATTAAAGGAAAAGAAGCCCAGAGCTTAACACAAAGACAGTTCAGATTTTTACTTTTTTTTTTAGCCCCTGAATGTTACTTTGGCAATGCTCAAAACCACAATGTAGCATATCAATGTTCAAAAAAGATATGTTCAAAAAGCATGACATACATTCAAGAAACACAACAGCATTTGAGAACACTGTTCTTTGATACAGAATTCCTCAGAGAATTCCTTCTGTATCAGAAGCAAGTTGTCCTCTTGTTTGTAAACCTCTGCTCCAGACCCTGACACCACAAACAGCTAGCACTTTTAATGTTGTTTCCGTAAGTCACACCACTCAAATCTAGTGTTCATCTTCACAATTTAACACAAATTAAGCAAAATTAATTTAAAATTAGTATTTAAAATGTGTTCAGCCCTGTAACAGATATAGCCATTTCAAAGTCCAGTGCCTTAACTCAGGCTAGAAATTCAGAAGTGAAATAAAGTAAGTCAGTTAAAGCTAATTCATTGCTAAGCTTTGAATGCAAATGCATGAAGACATTACATGGAACCGATCCACTTTAAAAATTAGTTCAGGTTAACTCTTTTGAGGTTTAGACAATGAAGACTATTTGTGGAGCTTAGTATAACTCTCAGTAACATGCTTTTCTGAGAAATAATAAGATTGCTATTTCAGATATACCTTTCAACCTCTAAAAAGTTCAGGCAGAAATGACAGCAAAGAAAAACTGGATACATTTATAACTAGTATAACTTTTGTGATATTAACAAAGCTAACGAAGGCCCCTTGGGCATATAATTAAAAGTATTTCCCATGTCATCTACTTTAGCAAGAATAAATCATAAAAGCGTCATAGATACTATACCTTTTGCCTTAGTAACTTCAGGCTCTGTGATATTATCCACTTGATAGCTGTTTCCAAATTTCAGATTAGCATATGTTACTTCTTCTGTCATAGCTGGTAAAAAGAAAAGTGTCAGAACAAAAAGGTAGAAAAAGATATAGCATTTGCAGCTAGTAAGCTAGGAAGAAAATCTACCCCTTTTTGGGGTTTCCTTATACTGGCAGACACAAATGAAACATCAGAGACATCAAAATACGTCTGAGCTTCCTCAGTCACAGTACGGCCAAGGAAATGTTCCTCTCTCACTCATTGCTGCATTCTCTTTCTTCCTCTTTTCCTCACTTCTGTCCTCCCTGACTGGCATATATTTCTTTCTGCCATTATTGAAGAAAACGCAGCCACTTTTGCAGAACTCTTCTCATTAGAACTCTTCTTTTGGATAGACAATATTTAATTCCTGATTACATCAGGTTCAGGCTTGAAACACAGAACTGAATAAAATGTTTTACAGCGTTGAGGCTGTCTTTTAGTTTGGGCGGCTGCGATCAGCAGCAGATTTACGATCACACTTCAGTTTCTCTTTCCTAACGGAATCTGCTGAAGGCAAACCAGACGGTGGGCTTGCATCTTAAAGCTGGCAAATTGTGCTCTCATCCAAAAGAAGTAAGCACTCATGCTAGAGGTTGGCACCTCAGCTAGGATATGTCAGGGTGTTAGCTCTTGCCTTCCATGCCACTTTCCCAAAGTGATTTTTTGGCCTGGGAGCTCTAAGCCACCAAACTAGAAGGACCTCTTGACAAAGGTGACATCTCAGAAGAGATTTTCTTCCACTCATTTTCCTCTCATTCATGTTTTATTACCATTTCTGCAATAATTTTCTCTATTCTTCATTTCTTATCCAGATCTATGACATGAGGAAAAGCATACACTAACACTCAGATTTTGAGACTGCACATTAAAGTTAGTCTTCGGGAAAACAAATTTCATGTATCTCCCTCACAGAGATGGACACAGCTGTAGAAACTGCCTTTCTCTGAGGTGAATAAACAATCCTACAGAGGAAAAGAAATGACAGGGAGACCTGGTTAGCCAAGGAGGGATTACAGGTTTCATTGCATGAGAAATTGGCCACCTGCTCTGCTTCTGTGTCACTGCATTTCTCTGGAGAACAGCAATTCTTTGTTAGCACAGTAGGGCACTGCTTTGCTGGACTCTTGCTATTACATGAAGAGCTGTCTAGGGCAAATTTTCTAACATTTCAAAATTTGGTAAATGGCATAACTGAGACCATGAGACAGGATCTTCTAGAGCAAGAGCAAAATATTCAGTTGTGCCAAAACATCAGTGATTATATCTGGAGTAGAAAGGCAGACAGATACACTCCTTAATGAAAACAGAAGCAAGAGAATAGATTATCTGAGGAGTTTTGCAACCCTCTTCATGAAGTTTTTTAACACTTCCACAGTTGTGAAACCTTAAATGTGCATGACGAAAACAGGATGTCTGAAGTTTCTGGTACAATTTTTGCAATTTAGGGAAAATGATGAATGGAACAGAATAGATTAGGCACGCACATTACCACCTGAGTGATTAGCGTAAGGCTTATGTACACTATTCTACCCTGTGTTAGGAGTGTAAAGTATTCTGAAAATGAGCAGGAGTATAATCTAATCCTCCTTTGTACTTCTGGACCTTCATAACTGAAATTTAGGATTTAAGTTTTTGCTTTACTGAGAAAATTAACAAAATATTATTCTTTATATCAATGCTAAAATCAAAATGACTAGTCTAAATTAACAAAAGAAATTTTGATTGCTAAAATACAGGATTGTCTATGTAGATGGAATGTAAAAAATACATTTGATACAAAATATAAAAAACAGCCAAGGTTTCAATAAACCAAACTCTACTAAAAATCAGCTTGATTTTTAGCCCAAACCCAGTTTTGGGTTTTTTTGAGGAATTTTTTATGGTTGTTGGTTGTTTTTCCTACAAATGTGCTTGTGTAGGGAAGTGTCATTGGTAAAATACGTTTATTGGTAAATACCTAAGATGATTCATCAGTTTTTGTGCACCAAAATAACTCTGGCGCTTTTGAAAGTCCCACTCTACATCCTCTCTTAGGCACCTCAACTTTCAGCCTATCTTCATTAACTTAAAGGAAGCAAGCCAGCACCCAGCACCTCTGAATGCTGTAATGTTTTTGAGTAGGTGTTAAGAAAAATAAACATCTGTATAATTATATCCTTTTTCTTTATTTACTGTGTATTATAATTTAATATTTGGCTATTGCTCCAGACAATCAGAAATTATAACCATTGAAGAGAAACCACACATAAGGCTTAAAATAAAGAAAGTAAGATAAGCTCTAACAGAAAACCTATGGAGTCCTCCTGTTGTAGTATGACTACTTGTCAGCTGAGAAATGCTCTCTCTTCTCCATTTCTTAACTGACCCTTATACAGAGTGAGGAAACTTCTGGCTGTTTGAAGTACTAAAATATTAAAAATGGCATAAATGTGAGAATTTCAGCATTTGTTTTATCTAGGCAGCTGATTCCCACAGACTTCCGGACTTACAGGAAGAAGCCCTTGCTGTTTATTTAGTTGTTACATAATTTGTTGTGCTACATCTCAAAATGTGTTCGGAAGATCTGGAAGGCTACAAACATTGTTTGCAAGGTGACAGTGCTGAAGGCAAATAGGAGAAAGATTTCATGACTTAATCTAAAACAAAGACTGTTTCTAATTTGTTGTAAGCAAATACGGCTACAGTTCATTCTCCAGTTCATTCTTAAGGAACAGAAAAATCAAAATAGGGTGAAGTTCAATAATGCAAATAGCAAAACCACATATATGGGAACTGGTAGCCAGAATTTTCAGAATCAGAAAGGACTCAAAAAGAGAAGGACCTGAGTATAATAATACTTCCCATGAGTGTGAGTAGCAACTAGGAATATACTGTGGCTGTGAAGATCTCATACCAGTTACATCAGAGGAAGTATCTAGAGCAAAGGTGGTGGAATTTAAGTGCTGGTACATAAAGCAGTAGACACTACACCTAGAACACTCTGCAGCATTGTTCTGATCACCAAACTTTAAGAAGGATACGATCTGTTTGGAAGAGGTGAAGAGAAGGGCTATCTGTAAAAGCAGTCAGATAAAGTTTCTGTCATACTTCAGGAGACTAAATGATCTTTGATTGTTTACCCTGGCTAGTTAAAGACAAGTAAGGTTATTGTACTCAAGTAAGGTTCTTGTGCTCAAGAGTGTCTGCACAAGAGTAAAGGATTATAGCCTAGTTTATGAATATTTTAAAGGTGTAAATTAGAACAAAATTTTCTTACACAGGATAAGTGAAAAGTAGGTTTCAGATAGGAGTATCTGTTATAATCCAGCCCTCCAAGTAAGCTGATCTCACACTTTCATCTTCCCTTTTGGAAAAATAGGCCGTTCCCAAAATACAGGTTGATAGTCATAGATAATAAGGTTCATTGATCACTACTGTACTCATAAAAACCCATGCAAAGTCAGATATCATGGGAAGGATCCTTTCAATTATAAGGTGCCTCTTTTCTTAAACTAAACCACAAACCTGCTATTACAAAAGGAAAAACAAGCAAACAAGGAAACCAAAAGAATCCTCAAACCTGAAAAAGCTATAGCAGAATTAGCTGCATCCCTAAATCTCACAGCGGCTCATCTGGGCATGTAATACACCAGAGTTGAGGCAAAATGTGCCTTCAGAAGAGCTAGGGAAGTGAAAGAAATGTATCACAGCTGCTGGAATATACTCAGATCAGCAAGCTAGGGTGAATAAGATCAACTAACTGACTGTGCATAGGCACTTCTCTTAAAACTCGATAGAACAGAAAAATTTAGGAGCACAAAATAGAAGGCCATGAACTTGGAAGACTAATAGCTAAAAGGACTGTTTGGAACAATAAGTTAATCTGCTGGAAATGACTGTGAAAGCTGTTCACAGGAAGAGTATGGACCATTTGCATCTTGTGAGCATGATAAACTTTGGGAAATGTGTTCCTAACAGAAACAGAGACAAGCTGGTGCTCAAGCTCTGCTTCATCTGGAGTCTACTTATGGTTAAAGCATCTCTGGTCAGCAAAGACAACCCAGAACTAGAGTGCAGAAAAAGGATATACTGATGACGTGAATGGGAGGCCTCTCTTACAGAAGAAAGTCTGAAAATTTTGTCTCATTTAGTTTGGCAGAATGCCATCTGGAAAAGGAAGTGGTTGGCTTCTTATAGATAAAGAGGGGCTAAACATCAGTGGGAAATGAGTTGTTTAGATCTGTGTGATCCAACATATTCTACAAAGGCAATGACCGCAGCTGGAGGAGCAAGAGAGGACACCTGCAGCTCTTCTGTTTCCCACTCCCCATAAGGGCACTGCAATGTAACGTGAGCAGTTTATTAGAGAAAATAGAGCCACCATTATTTGTGATTTATTCTATTGCATGGAAAAGAATCAATGGTAGAAAGAGAGAGTTTCAGTCCTTTCTGCTCAGGCTGGCCCTGTGTTTCTGAACACTGATGAATAGCAAGAACATGCTTCAGTTCCAGCAGGAAGTTCAGCTAGCATCAGACCCTGGTGCAATCTAAAGTAACCCTGTTGCAAATTGTCAGATCACATTACGACTTTGTGAGGTTCCGAAAACTTAAAGCCACAGCTCTAATAATGTCCAAGTCTGAGAAACCAACACTAACAATCAAAGGCTGGGTCTTTGTTGTTGGAGAGTTTGAGGGCTTCCAGTTCTGATGATCGACCTGATGATTAACTAGTTTGATTGCTATTTTCTCTTGTACATCTTCTCTATTAGATAATGCTGGTCTGCTTAATATTTTTTCCCCCTTTTTCTTCTTCTTTCTTTTACTTCTTCTTAGTCTGGAGTTCTGCTTCCCTTTGTCCTCTCAAAACTTCTTGTTTCTCCAAACAAGTTACCACACCTCCTCATGTACAAGTAATTATAATGTGTCATATTTTGTTAGAAACCACTTCAGCATTACTCAATTCAAAGAACAAAATAACTACAGAAGTGGTATCTGATGCATGTTTCAGAGCAGCAGGTTAGGATAAATTTCTGGTTATCTGAGCACTGAGTCATTAAAGTCAAGAAATTACTTCAGGATGTTTTACTTCTCAGAGTAACAATGAGTTTCTGCAGCCTCTAACAGCTCTTCTTTGGGAAATGAGTTTTAAATTCCCTTTCTCCTCATTAAAACCAAAAAGATTTGGGGGAGACAAAGGTCACAGCCAACATTATTTAGAACACCTTTTATTAATTAACAGTTATTATTGGTAGAGCCAAGCTGTTATTGCTAAAATCAGATAGCTATTCACAAAACATTTCCTTGCTCTCCTCGTGCAGTTCACACACTCATTCACAGCCACCCAGCTGGAGCAGCAGCAGTGAGGCCAAGTGCAGGAGGACACTCAGCAGCAAAAGGTGTGTTGACACACTGATGGCATCTAGGAAGCTGTTCAGAAAGTCCCTCAGGGGGGCCTGAGTTTCATCAAATGTATGCAAAAACCTGTAGCCTTCTTTTGAAACAGCAGCCGCTGCTCAGCAGCAGTCTGGGTTATTCTGCATGTTTTAGGTGCTGGTGGTATAGTAGATTTGGCAGGCTGTTGGTATTCTGGGCTGACCAGGTCTTGCAGCTCCAGCAGAACTCCTGGGCTCCAGAATTTATCTGTGCTTGGGAGGTTTTTGCATAGTACCTCTCAGCACATACTCTCCTTCTCCTTGTCTTGCTGTTTTCTCATAGCTTTTTCTCCATCAACAACAGCCAGTGCCTATGGGATCCATTCATACAAACTCTTACAACAGGCCACTTAGAGCCATCCATTGAATTTGTGTCTCTTGCTTTATTCTTCACCACTCTTTAATTTAAAAAGTACATGATGCAAAAATGGTGTGGGTTACTAGGTAACATTCTTAGCAAACTTATAAGAGAATTTTACATTCCTAAACCATGTGAATCAGAGAAGTACACAGCAGAGGGTGTGTCAATGCCAACAATGCACTAAAAGGATCAGCTGCTTCCTGCGCTTGAGTAATGAAGGCTACAGATTTCCAGTTGTTCCTATCCACCCAGTCAAAAGGGGCATTTATTCCCTTATTTAAAGACAGACTCGATCACAAAAGAAGTCTACAGTGCCCAAGAGTTGCTTAAACCTTTTTTTACAAAGCTGGGACAGAAAGTAATGAAGAAAGCATTTCACAGGTAGGTAAGAATGCCAGGCAGAGAGAAATGAGCTACCCTCTAAAAAGAAAAATGCTTAAGCAAATCAGTTATGTGGGAAAATAAAGTTAGGAAAGACAAAAAAAAACACACCAAACACAAAGAAACATCAATACAAGATAAAGAAACTATGATTACAGAACACTATCTTGCAAAATGCCTGAGAAGGAGACAGGACATGAAACTGCCTTTTGCAGGTCATTTGGAAGAGAAAGAAGTGAAGACGAAAATAAGCTGCTCTTCCAGGGCTGGGCTGGCCTTCTCTGTGAGCCACAAAGACAGGCAGCTGTGCAAAGGGAAAAAGGCAGCATGTACTGGGGCTGAAGCCCCTGTATGTCTGGTTCCTGTGCTCCAGTACTTGACATATGAGACTGCAGACATGGACAAGGCAATTTCAGAACAGCACATTTCTCTGTTGCATATTTTCTGGACTGTCAAAAAGATACTCCGAACTTAAGCTCCTCGCAGGCGTCACCATCTGCAAGGCAAGGGCACACCAAAGAAAGAAGTCAGTTGCCTCACCTCTCAAAAAGAGGAATATTAAACAATCAGCAATACGAAGGATTGCACATAGCAATGTCACCGTCAAGTGTGATGAAGGCAAAAACTCTTGCCCCACAATGGCAAGGCAAGGGCTGTCCCTTGTGCAAGGCTCTTGCCAAATCCAGCGCTATGGTCTAAGGGTACACTAAAAGCCCTTGCAGTGCTGTGCTGTGCCTGGGGCATGCCTCAGGTTTTAGGCAGCAAAGCATGAAGAGAGAAGTCAAGAGACAGCAACTGCCTCTCGCCCAGAGGGAGAGAGCACCCTGTCAGTCAAGACAGTTTTGTTTAAACAGTAACACCCAGCTCTGTCCCAGCGGGGAAGAATCTGTGAAGGGATTGCTCAGAGTCCCTGGCTGCATTTTGGTATTTGAACACTTAAGCCCCAGAGCTGAAGCAAACCTCTTTTGCTCTTGGACTCCTGCAGTTTGTTCTGCCAGCTGGAAGGTCTTATTTGGGGTCCTACAAATTGCAATCCAGCTGAACCCCATAGCAAGCAGCTGCCCTGGGCCTTGGGCTACAGGCAGGAGGAGGGAAGACAGGATGGGACATGTGGGCAGGAAACATCCTGCCAGACCAAAGATGGATGTCCTCCTCTTGGGTCAGTCAAGCTTGCCAGCCCTGCTTTCACCCTGGCTAGAGAGTGCTCTGTTAGCCACTTCATTTACAGTTGGTGTATCAGCATCAGATCCTGCCCAGGTCATTGTTGACAATGTGTGGGAATACATTGATGGTGCAGTCTGCACAAACTTCTGCAATATAGGTCATTGGCGTGGCATTTCATCAGCATCTATAATCACTCACCAGTTGCTATAAACCACGTCTTGCACAGCCAGTTCTCTCAGGAACTTAATACCTTTCTCCATGGTGGTCCATTTTCTTGGGCTGCATTCGATATCATCCCTATTGGGATACTGGACCTTATGGCTGACAAAACTCACCCCCAGAGACTGAGAGTTTGTAGCTTGCTCCCAAGCACCTTGTTGATGCCTCTGTCTCTGGCCAGGTTTCCCAACTGCCTGGCTTCTTTACTGTCTAAGTCTATGCTATCAGTCCTATTATCCCAGCATTGGAGCAACCAGGTGATAAGTGTCTCACCTTCATGATAGCTAAAGTTCTTTCTCATGTTTCGCAAGTCCTTCATAGAGAATGATTGAACAATCCTAGCCAGGGATCAGGCTAGGAAAGCTAAAGCCCAGATAGAATTAAATCTGGCCAGGGACATCAAAGGCAACAAGAAAAGCTTCTACAGGTATGTCACTGACAAAAGAAAGACTATGGAAAATGTGGGCCCTCTCTGGAAGGAAATGAGAGACCGGGTCACCCGGGATATGAAGAAGGCCGAGGTACTCAATGACTTCTTTACCTCAGTCTTCACTAGCAAGTACTTTAGCTACACTGCCCAAGTCGCAGAAGGCAAAGGCAGGGAATGAGAGAATGAGGAACTGCACACTGTAGAAGACCAGGTTTGAGACAATCTAAGGAACCTGAAGGTGCACAAGTTCAGGGGACCTGACGAAAACCATCCGCGGGTCCTGATGGAAGTGGTGGATGAAGTTGCTAAGCCACTATCCATCTTATTCAAGAAGTCGTGGCAGTCTGGTGAAGTTCCTGCTTACTGGAAAAAGGGACACACACACCCCCCCCTTTTTAAAAAGGGAAAAAAGGAAGACCTGCGGATCTACAGGCTGGTCAGTCTCACTTCTGTACCAGGCAAGACCACGGAGCAGATCCTCCTGGAAACTCTGCTAAGGAAAATGGAAAACAAGGAGGTGATCGGTGACAGCCAACATGGCTTCATTAAGGACAAGTCATTCCTGACAAACTTGGTGACATTCTGTGACAGGGTTACAGCATTGGTGGATAGGGAAAGAGCAACTGACATCATCTACCTGGACTTGTGCAAAGCACTTGGCACTGTCCTGCATGATATCCTTCTCTCTAAACTGAAGAGACATGGATTTGACTGAGGGACCACTTGGTGGATAAGGAATTGGCTGGACGGTTGCACAAAAAGGGTTGCAGTCAACGTCTCGATGTCCAAGTGGTGATCAGTCATGAGTGGAGTTCCTCAGGGGTTGATACTGGAACCAGTGCTGTTTAACTGGTGACACAGGCAGTGGGATGGAGTACAACCTCAGCAAGTTTGCCAACAACACTAAGCCATGTGGTACGATCAACACAATGGAAGGAAGGGATGCCACCCAGAGGGACCTGGACAGGCTTGAGAGATGGGCCCATGCTAACCTCATGAAGCTCAACCAGACCAAGTGCAAGGCCCTGCACATGGGTCAGGGCAATCCCAAACACAAGTACAGGCGGCACGGAGAATATATTGAGAGCAGCCCTGAAGAGAAGGACTTGGGTGTGTTGGTTGATGAGCTCAACAGGACCCAGCAATGTGGACTCACAGTCCAGAAAGCCAATATCCCAGACTACATCAAAAGAAGCAGGGCCAGCAGGTTGAGGGAGGTGATTCTGCCCCTCTGCTCTGCTCTAGTGAGACCCCATCTGGAGTACTGCATCCAGCTCTTGGGCCCCCAAGATAAGAAGGACATGGACCTGTTGGAGTGATCCAGAGGAGGGCCACGAAGATGATCAGAGGGCTGGAACACCTCTCCTATGAGGACAGGCTGAGAGAATTGGGGTTGTGCAGCCTGGAGAAGAGAAGGCTCCAGGGAGACCTTAGAGCGGCCTCCCAGTACCTAAAGGGGGCCTACAGGAAAGATGGGGAGGGACTCTTTATCAGGGACTCTAGTGATAGGACAAGGGGTAATGGCTTCAAACTGGAAAAGAGTAGATTTAGATTATATATCAGGAAGAAATTATTCACTGTGGGGCTGGTGAGAAATTAGAACACGCTGCCCGGAGAAGTTGTGGATGCCCCATCCCTGGAGGTGTTCAAAGCCAGGTTGGACAAGACTTTGAACAACCTGGTCTAGTGGAAGATGTCCCTGCCCATGGCAGGGGGGTTGGAACTGGATGATCTTTAAGGTTCCTTCCAACTCTAACCATTCTGTGTTTTTATGATCCTGTGATTCCTGAGTTGTCCCTGACCGTTGACATTGCCTGAGAAGGACTGTCTCTTGGATCTACTTTAGGAGGATCTTTCCCTTCATCTGTTTTAGAAGGACCCTCTCCCAGATCTTTGTCAGAAAAATTCTCTCCCATACAATCTGACTTGAGCTGATCTTTGATATAAGGGGCAGGCGAATTAACTGACCTCATTTTTTGCTTCCTGATCACAGGGGTGATAGAGTTGAAGTATCAGCAGTAGTTGTTGGAGCAACTGAAGTGGTGGTGGTACTCGTTGTCTGAGCTGGAGTAGCTTGTGCCGGTATGGGTGGCGAGGTGACTTGTGCTGGTACAGGTGGCAGAGTAGCTCATGGACTTTGAGTAGCAGCAGTGAATGTCCTACAACACCTACTCCTGCACGGAAGTAGAATATAAAAACCCTGAAACACATTCAGGAGATTCAGTAATAAAATCATGATTTTGAGGAAGTAACAATTATTTCTGAAATCTCCCAGCTCTAGTGGAGTCATCAAGAGGTATACTTTCCTCCAAGGTAAAATTAAAAGTGTAATTAGTAACAAAATCCACTAGGGGACACCCGAGCTGTGCAGGTAAAGTTGTGGCCCATCTTTATCCAGCATAAATTGCAGTTAAAAACCATAGCCAAATAACACGTTTTGCCCAGCAATCCATACCAAATGACCGCAAATAAGCACAAAGCACAAATGGATAATAACGCCACACATACATCAGGTTAAGCAGCATTACATCAGCTAATTTTAAACAAAACTCTGTAAAGACATGATACAATATTTCGCTCAAGAACAACATGATATGAACTTGTCTGTTTTAATTTCCAACCCCTCAAGACTTTCAAAGGAAAAAAATCGATGCTCTCTCAACTGAACAAGCTGGAATTTGAACTGTTCAGGAAATCTGTCAGAGCCCTGCTCAGGCCCCATGTTGGACACGAATAAATCTGTCATGGTTTAGGCTGGGCTGGGCACTAAACAAATGACAGATGATCTCTTTTAACCTCTCTCTAGAGGGAGAGAGAATAAGAGAGAGAGACTTATGGAATGAAAACTAAAACTACTTTAATGAAATATTAATAATAAAAAGAAAAGATAATAATATTAACAAGAAAATAATGAAAAATATACAGTATATACAAACCCAGCACTGAGCTCCCAGGATGATGATCATGTCACCAGCAGGCACTGGGAAAGTGCCAGGCCGGACTCAGCAACAGATGGGAACTGGATTCAGAAACTGGATTCAGGAACACACGGATTGGGATCAAAGACAGATGAACAGAAAGAGTACTCCTTGGATGCCAGCCACTGAAGAGAAGAGGCTGACCCCTTGATCCCTCAGCTTTATACTGAGCATGATGCAGATGGGATGGAACAAACCTGTTAGTGAGTTTTGGGTCACCTGTCCTGTCTGGTTCTTCCTGCAGGTGCAACCCATTATGCTTTTCTGCTGCTTTTCTGAAATGACCCAAGCATGAGGGATATTCATCTTTCCATCACCCAGAAAGTGGTTCCAAAGCTCCACAACAATTCCCAGAACACTAGGAAAGGCACAGCTCT
>VZSZ01005767.1:2609-122398 GCA_013398815.1 Ibidorhyncha struthersii
TGATGGTTTATAGAGATACCTGAGACTTGAAAAGTGTTTGCCTAAATTAGTAACCTAGTTAATATCTCCAGAGCCAATTAACTGTTTGAAAAATGTTTGCACATCATTTGGGAAACTTCAAGTTTAATTTTAAATAATTTTAAATATTGTGTTTTTTTTTTGCTTAGAGTAGATGAGTAGAATTTAATCAACTGTTTTAAGTACTGCCTTTTTTGGAAGAAATTTTGAAGTTTCACACTGAAATCTCTGATTTCACTTTTTGTTAAATCTACTGTGACATGATTCTGCTCACACTTAATAGGTAGGGGTAGCTTTGAAAATGTGAGTAGCCCCACTGGACTTAATCAGATGATTTATGTGTGTGAAGTTACTCAGTTGTGTAAGTGTTTGCAGAATTGGGGGCTTGTGTAAAGTTTCAGTTAATGACTTAAGTTTCTTTTTGTTCCGTTCTTAATAACTACTTCTTTTTTTTATATATATCTGAAAAGCCTGTATTTACAGCACAGCCCACCCTCTGTATTTGGTTTTAGAAAGTAAAATGAGTTTAGGTCAAATTTTGTTCCTGTAGAAGGAAAAAAAAGTAATGTGGAAATGGAATGGATTTTGATTTTATGCATGTTTCGTCAGTGATACAATGGATTCATTCATAAACCTTTAGTAAGATGTATTTTGATATTTTTCCTCTCATTGTAAAATGTAGGTGCAAGTTTTCCTGGAGAATAACATCACAAAAGCCTTAATTTAGAGTTATAATTATTAAATGCTGACTTTACGATTTGAGGCGGTTTAATGGTTTTCTGTGGAACGAGGAGACAGATGAGGCTTTTTGTAATCAGGCTACTTTAGGACACTGTAAATTATGTGCATCAGATATTTTTGTGATAACGGTGTTATAAATATATTCTGTAGTAGTGCTGTACAGTATGGACAAGCTGTGGGGCTCAGAACATCATATATTTCCCCGACAATATGAAATACTTCTTGTTACTAAATTTTAAACAGGAGTCACTATGTGTCCCTTTAAATAGCCGTTCTGGGTAATACCTGGAAGTTTAATGGTTTCAGACACTTTTTGGCTTACTCTGCAGACAAAATAGGACATTTTCAAATTAGCAATTAAAGCATACTGAACCCCCATGCAACCCCCATGCACTAAAGAGTACCTCACCAAAAAGTACTTCCTTCAAAAACTCCCTCTAATCTCCCCCTCCCCCCCCCCTNGAAACTTGCAAAAAGGACAGCTGAAGTCTTGAAAGGAACCTCCAAAATAAGATGCCTGAGTCTCTTCAGCTACTTTGAAAATTTCAATTTACACTTCTTTCTTTGTCTCTATATTGCATGTCTGTGCGCATGCAAGTATATAAAATTTACTGTATTGTAAAAACTGGCTTGACATCTCTTTCCAGTTAGATGTAGGCATTGAGGAAAGGTTGCTTTAGGCTCAGGTTATGTTCCCAATANNNCAATAGTCTACATTGCATTTATATTCAAAACCAATACTGCCTGTAACAGTTTGTGGAGTTGGAATGATGCTTGAGTGAAGAGAGGTGTCTTTGTGCGTCTGGGTGCAAGAATGACCTGACCTCTCAAAGACATTTCACCTGTGGACCTCACTATACCAAGATATTATCAGATTAAAACACTACAGCGCAGGCTAACTAATGGAGAGGTTATGACATATGGCTTATGGTTTGAGGGCTACTCAAAGCATGAAGTCAAGAAGACACCTTTTCCAACAAGAGTGCTGTTGCCTGCTTCTGAATTAACTTTGCACCTTCTGAAGTTGGGGCATTGGTCTCATCTTTTATGGCTGTTCTTACGATGAAGTGATGGTGCTGGTTTTAGAAGAAGGATTTCCCCCCTCCTATGAATCACTGCTGTCGTGGCTCAGATTTTACAGAAATGTCCTCGTGTTTGTGCGTGCTCTGTTATCTTGGTACCAAATTGAACAATGTCCATCATAAACTGGCTTTTTATTCCAATAAAATTGATTTTTTAAAAAAATAGTGCAGCAGTTAAGCTGCAGCTCAGCCGAAGTAAAGCCACAGAGTGCTTGCAATGTCACTGAAACTACACTAGCTTGTATGACAAGGAGTGGTGACCTGGTGGCACTTGCTATTGATTATTTTCAGGGTTTTTTTGTACAAGAGACTCCAGGTCATACTAGAAACAAACACTGTAGTATTAGGAAAGCAACACACTACTTTTCTCAGCAATTTACATCTCATGTGCTTCGTTGAAGAACAGTTTTATTAAACCAGCCACTGCTTGCAGATCTTCTCCAGCATGACCAAATCTGAGCTTTTTTTTAAAAAATGTGTTTGGTGGTGGTTTTTTTTCTTTCCCTCAATGATGAAACAAGCAGAAGCAGGCAGACTTGCTGTATGTTGCTTCTCCATTCATGGAAAAGATGAATTCAGAACTATCAAGCCAGTTTCCTGTTTAAATTGCTGGATTTTTTGTTGCCCAGAACTGGAATTCAGATGAAGCAAAACCCAACTATTTCTGTCTGACCTTGACACGTGTTTGCTTTTCTTGGCCAGCTGAAAAAATGTTAGAACAAACTTAATGGCAAGACACTAAGAGAATACTTAAAACCTTGCATGTAGTTTTTCAGTGTTGGTTGCTTTTCTTTAGATAAGCGATTCAAATAATTATAGATAAAAATAATCGCAACACTCCCAGGAAATCTTCCTGGGGGTGCTAAAATTGATGGGTGAAGAACTGTGATTTTGTGCATGTTTGATGATTGATATTGGATCATCGTGGAGGCTCTTCCTGGAAAGATTTTATTGTGCTGAATGAATGAGACCAACTTTTGGCTTCAGTCTTTGTTCTGTAAGGTACTTCAAATGGGGAGCGCCTTCAGTGCTCGGCAGCTGCGTTTCTTCCTTTAGGGCTTTCACCAGTACAGAGCAAGAACAATAATGTGGTGATAACTTAATTATAAAATGCATAGATGTAGTTTCACTTATTTGCTCAATAGGCCGGAGACATGGGAATATGAACCAGTGAAGCAATAAGCATTCTTCTAATAAAGAAGTGTTTACAAATGAAATAGCTTTTAAATTCAGTATTTCTGCACTGTGCTGAAGATAGGTTGTGGTTTTATGCCTTGGGGTTTAGTATGTTTATGTCAAAGGGGTATCAGAGTAGTTTAAATATTTTTTAATTCCCTTATAAGAAAACGTAAGGTGGAACAAGCCGTTTGTTCAGTTCTGCTTTCCAGTTATTTAATGTATACGGAAACGTAGTTCATTTCAGCTTTGTGAAAAATACCGGTCTAGTAGTGTGAGTATGAGACGTCGAGTCTTTCCTCAAAGCCCCACACTGTGCAGTTCAAAACTGGACTGGACTGGAAATGGCTGTTATTTGCAATGCAAGTGGGTAGAACGCGGTATGGCACAGCCTGGCAACAGCTTTGGTGCGGCACCGCTCACCCCTGTCATGAGCTGCCGCCGCACAGGCATGGCGGCAAAGGGAGCAAACTACTGCAAGCAGATCCCCAAATTTGCATGGGTTGTTTTCATTTACAATTGTAATGTAGGTGACAGATGTTATTAACGTAGAGCAATGAAAGTGCACATCTATAAGTCTCTGACATTTCTGCAGTCTGGTTTTATTTTGGATTGCGAGTAAAACTCTGAAAAAGCCGTAAAGAGAGGTTAATAGAAGTTACTAAAAACAATTTGAGATTTAAATGGGAAAGCCTTTAGAATTATTGCTCTTTCTCTTATTCGGATATTTACGTATATTTCATGGTTTCTAAACTGCTTTTTTGAGGGTTGATATAGATTCTGAGTTAGGAGAAATACTTTAAAATGATTGTTGGGATGGATGTTGATAATAGATGGGTCTGACTCTTTTTGATGATTTAAAGTTGCTATTCGCTTAAACTAGACCTTGCTGCACTGATACACATCTGGTCATTACTTTCTTTTGGCAGGATTTCCCTAACAGTTTGCCTTCATTAGCAGCTACCAAGTGACTCTTAGAAAATAATTAAAATTTCATTTGATGGTATTTGTAATATGATGGCTGCATTGTTGCTGGAAAGTGAAATCAAATGCTTGTTAGCCACAAAATCTCTACAGATGAGTTCCGCTGTTTCAAACAGAAACTACTGGTCGTACAGTGAAAGCTGGGAAGGCTGGTGTGTGTGTGTGCGCGTGCATGCGTGCAAATACACTGATAACGTCCTCTCTTCGTAGTAGCGTACCATTCACTCAAGAAATCTACTGGTGTTCAGGTAGGGAAGCCCTTTAAAGCTTACGACATCTTTTAAAATGTATTGCTTAAATAAAAAAAAAAAACCTGCGATTAATTAGGTATGTGTTTTCCTTGATTTCTGTTCCTCTCCTTCGGGTGCAAGGCACTTTGCTTGAGTTTTTCACCCCACTCCGTTTGATGGAGGCACAACAGGAATGTTTCTGAAGCTCCTTGTAGGCAGCCGCAGCAGTGCCTGGTTTGCGGTAAGAAAGGTGTCCATGTTCCTGGTAACCTGTGCGGTAGGACTTTGTGACACAGGAACAGAGCAGGTAGCAGAGTGGGAGGAGATGTGTGTGTTTGTAGAGTGCTGTTTTTTTTTTTTTAGTGTCCCGGGGACCTGGTGCTATTTGCCTTCCCAGCTTGAAAGTTGTGTTGTCAGTTTTTCTGGAGATGGTTGACCTCCTGCAGATGTTCACAGAAAGGCAGGGAAGGGAGTAAGCTTTACCTTGGCGAGGCGTGTTCCCACCGCTCTGCCGGAGATGCTGGCTGGGCGCTGGGCGACTGCAGCGCTGGTGGTTTTGGAGCTCGCCGTGAAAGATAGGGCTTGGCCTTGAAATTCTGCAGTTGCCCCAAAGTGACTCCCCACCCTTCAACTGGAGGTGGCTGGGCTGTAAGATCTGAATGCGAGGAGGCCTTCAGCCTTTTCTTGTGCAGCAGCAGGTGGCTTAAGATTTGTTATTAATAGTCACAGGGAACATATGAGGGTCCAAATTGGGTCAGGCTGAAGGTTTGTGTGCTCCAGTATCCTCCCTCTGATAGTGCTTGGATTGGAAGGTGCTTGGGGAAGGAGCATGAGAAGTTGGACAAGCCTTTGGTGGTAACTCCTCCTGGGGTACTCTCCCAGTTTGACCAGTTTGCAGCTCAATGAATTCTTAAGCTAGAGGTCATGTCTGCATCTGTTTGGTTTCTTAGCCCTGGGTGGGCTTTTCTGTCATGAGTTTGTCCATTTGCAAAGTTTGAACCTCATTTGAATCAGTCCAGTGGTGGTGAAGCACTGAGCGAGTTGAGAACTTTCTTACAATTTTGGGTGCCTCAGTTTGTAGCTGATCTGCACCTTGTAGGTTCAAATGTCAAGCTCAGGGTTTGAAAAGAAGTCTGGTGCAAAAGGAAGTAATTCCAAATGTATAAGGAAGGTAAATGGCAGCCTTGTACTTAAAAACGAAAATGGAAGGGCTGGTGTCTCCGTTCTTGTGTGGGTGTAAGCGTGCAGTGATGCCGCTCCCGTCAGTGCGGTAAGTCGGGATGGACACCTGTCTGACTCAGGTTAGAATTTGACTCAAGGTTTGTAACCAAAAAAGCTTTGAGCATGCCTAAACCTCCTGTGAGCCGGCCATCTCTCCGCTAGCCCTGAGATGAGAGATCCTCATGGAACAGAAGAGCTGTATAAAACTGCTGTAACGGGGTTCCCAAAGAGCAGTTGCCTCGTGCAAGAGGTACCATGTTGCCCTGTGGTGGGGCCCCATGGTGGCCAAACACTGCCTCAGAGGCTGGATCAGCCTCAGTGGGTCCAATCATCTAGAAGGCAACATGAGGGGGCATCTAGATAGCAGCATGAGACCACCTTTTGTACCTTTGGTTTGTAGCCTGCAGCATATGGAGGAACATTGTCTTCACAAGTTTGAAGGTGGTAATATGCTAGAGAGTAAGACGGTGAAATAGATGCTAATCCGGGCCTTAATTTTCTAAAATTATTGGTGTGTCTCACAGGGTTGGCCTGTTGACTTCTCTTTTACAGGATACCTAATAATTTGGGTTGAAGCAACCCAATGCTTTCCTCTTACTGGTTTCGGCATTAGCAGATGCTGCAGCTGCCTTTAGCTGTACCAAAGACAAACCAGTTTTGCAAATGACAGACCCAGTGAGACACACTGGGGTTTGTCTGCTCCCTCTGAGCTGTCTTGTCTTACAGTGGTATAATCACCATCTATTCTACTTATATTCAGGGTTATAGCTTACTAGAAACAGTCTGGCAGAAAGTCAAGGTATTTTTAGTGCCATTCAAAGTTTTGTGATGTTTATGCCGCATTTGTACCACAAGGCACCTGGCAGATATAACAAAGGACTTGTGTCCTGCAGGAGGAGTAGCTGGGGCCAAGGAGAATAGGGCACTGGATGTCTGTCAGCGGCTACCTTGAGTTTTCGTGGTTATATAGGCTCATCAAATGAAGGTGGTTTTAAACACTGTATTTTATCTTTAGCGTTCTTTGTTTTGTTAAGTCTAGTGGAAGGCATTAAGGAAAATATTTATGAACCTAGATCTCAGATGCTAGACACCTAAATCAAATATTATTTTTTTTCCAAACCAAACCAGATATTGTGTTTTCTTTTGCCTAGTTTTTCTATTATTCTGTCCACCTGCATTAGATATTTATACGTAAGCTGCTGTAGCCTTCTGAGAAGTGTTTTATGGGTGAAGCAGAGGAGGAACGGAATACCACATATATTTGCTTCAGTTACGGTGTTCCCACTTCTTACGATTTTGTCAATGGAGAAGGTGGTGATCATTTCCTGAAGGCCCTTTTTCTGCAGTCCCGTGGTTGCAAAACGAAAAAACCAGAAAGTTCCTTGGCTTCCCGATTGTCGGAAGAAGATTGAGACGTGACTGAGTGTACTGTAAAAGCTCGAAAGGCAAATAAAAGAATCCACAACTAGGTTATGTTCAAAAACCTCTCCTAAGTCTTCGGGTATCTCATGATATTTGAGTGCTTGACCCATGAGGTTTAGTGCTCTGAGTTGGCAGTACTACAGTAATAACTTTTATTGTGCTTTCTGTGCAAGTTTTAACCATTCCTGGTTTTGGATAGTGTTTTTAAGTAACACTGTGGCTTTATTTGGTAATTGAATTAATCACATGTGGGAAGTTCAGGAGGTACTTGAAAGCCTGTTGGTAGAGAAGTGCAATACAGTGAGGAATGACACTTAGCATTAAGTAGTAAAGCTGTATTTTAAGACTTGTGATGTTGAAAGGAGCTGTCTTGATTACAAGCCTGATACATGGGTTTTATGAAAAAAGTTGCCTTATGTTTAGAAAATATATGATTATAGATAATGTGCTATACTGGTGTCGCCATACACAGTAGTAATAATGCTATGTATGTTTTTCCTTCAAGAATGTGTTTCTTACGGTTACTCAAGTTGTGAGGCTGGGATTCTCTTTTTCTTTTTTGTTTTTTTTCCTACATGGCAAGTTTTTTCTTGTGGGGAAATCTTCTCTTCAGATTATAAGCAGTGACTTTGAGAAACGTACCCATTACCTGAGGAAGTAAATACGGGTGTGCTTATCTAAACCTGTTTGAAAAAAAAATAAATCCAAAGTTGTCTAAAGTATTAGCAAACATTATAGCTGACTGTTGTAAACCTGCCAAAATTAGATTACACCTGCCTAAAAATGTGCTTTTAGCCAGGCATTTTTGATTAGTTTTGCTTGGGTTTTCTACTGAAATAAAAACCTCCTCAGCGTAGATTGCTTCTTTTTATTTGTACGGTCTGTGTTTAGTGCTGCAAGTGAAGTAGCCATGGAGTACTAAAGATAATATATAGTTATAAATGGTTTGTTTTGATAGTAAGAAGTGTCAAGTAACTGTAGTAGGAGCAGTTGTTTATACACAGGGCAAGTATAATACTGTGCTGTTACATCATGGTTATTTAGCACTCTCTATGGTGTAAAAGTATATTAAATAGGGAGTAGGTGAGTAATAGATGGGTGAGATGCAGAAAAGTGACAGCCATAAAAAAGATACGTAATGAAGAATAGGAGAGTGGTCTTTATGTATGTGACTAAAACAAACGGCGTTTGTGTGTTAGGAATAGCATCACAGAACATCCCATAATGAACCCGCCATGACATAATCCATGCTTATTTGTTGTGTAACAGGTTTCAGGACTTAGCAGCGTGGCTCAGATTGTGCGCTCGGAGTTAAAGAGTCACAGTTATGTTGTGCTTCACTGGTGGAAAATCTACTCTCTTCAGCATCGCTCAGAAGAGTAAAGGAGTACATTAGTATTTGCAGAACGGTAAAATGTGTGATGTAAAGCAGCGTGCAAGTGCTGGAGTAAAGTGAGTTTGGAAAGCTTTTAAATCAGACCTATAGTGCTCAGTGTGGAGAGAGAGTAACACCTGTAAGAAGGAATACCGCACCTAAGTGAAACTCACCAATAGGGATCTTATACTTTAATCTGATGTTCTGCATAGCCCACTCTTTTCCAGTTGCTTGTGAACTGAAGAAACGGAGAGAGAAGTGTTTCCTTTGGTGGTATGTGGCACTTGAAACTTGTTTGTCGTTATGCTGCTTGTTGTTGTTAATAGCCTGTAAATGAAGAAAATATATTTCAGAAAGGCAAAGAGATGAGAGGATAGTGACGTGATTTTTCGTTTCTTTGTTCGTTTCTTTACTATCTGATGGTCCTTTTGGTTCACTTAGAGATGAACTCTGTGTAGGCAGAAGAGGGGATTAGTTTACTTTTGGGACTCACGGGAAAGAGTCTCTGTTTCTCAACCTCTGGCTGTGCCTCTGATGAAAAGAGGGACTTTGACTGTTTGGAAAGGTGAAGCTTGACTTTATAATGATAATTCACTCTTAGAAATTATTTGAAGTCGGAACATTTGGCACTGTATAAAAGTATATAAAAGAGCATATATAAAAGATCTTAAGTCCCTGCCTTGAGGAATATAAATACCAATTAGAACATAGCAATATGCTTTACACATATTATGCGTTAGGGGGGGAAAAAAACCCCAACAAAACTGAATGATGGGTTTCATTTTGGAAAATAATTTTGAGTCATTTATGGAAAATAGGCTTTTAAGAATGAATTAAAAAAAAAAAATTCTAAATGCAGTTTCGAAAGACAAGGTCGTAAGTGGGAAATGATACAAAAGATGCATTAGGGAGAGTGAGTCACTGCCCACACAAAAGAGAGTAGGGTGGAACTGTGGAGGTCCTTGAAGGAGAAGAATGGTGCTTGAAAGACATTTCACCTGGGTGTTGGCATCCTTTGATTTTTTTGGGGAGAGCACTAGGCTGTTAGCAGCAGAGACGCTTGAATAGGCCAGAGGGGAGCAAGCTGTGAGCTTGGTGGTCGGAGGTGACTCTGTAGTAACTGAAGATAGAAAAGCCTAAAGAATGGGCATCTTACAGGGAAGAGGACAGAAGGAGCAAGGAGGAGCCGCTTAAGCTCATCCTGAAATGTCCTGGCAAAGAGGGAGCCAGTGAGCAGAGACTGAAGCTGTGCAAGCGAGGGAGAGCCCGAATGGAAGAATTAGTCACGAAGGGCCCAAACAGGTTTGAGAGAGAGGAGGAGGCAGCAGCGAAGGTGCTTCTGTAAGAAGCAGAAGCATTGGGAAGAACTGAGAAAGCAGAGGCTGAAGAGCGCGCAGACGGAGAGGGAGGAGTGGGGAGAAGAAGCGGCCTTTAAACTGCGTCTGCGGGATGGCGATGGCTGGGGAGAGGGACCGAGCGCCTGGCAGCTGCCTGCAGGTGATCCAGAAGGGATCTGACAGGCCGGCGGTGTGCCTGGATAGTCGGAGCTTGGAGGCACGGTGGGCGATGGAGGCGGAGTGGAGACGGGTGGGAGAGTGGAAGTAAGGAGGTCAGTGCCGCAGGAGTGGGGTGGATGCGAGTGGGTGGATGGGGAGGTGCGTTGTGGCGGGAGGTGAAGTGATGCGTATATAGTAGTGATGGTGTGTTGGGTTGTCTGTCACGGAGAGCGGTGGGGGGGGGTGTGTGGAGGGTGTTGGTGTGTATATGTGGTACACAGACACATTTCTTTGAAAGGAGAAAAAAAGGTCTAACTACAGGATTGGGTGATGCAAACAGATTTAGCTTCTTGGTGTGTGTAGTCCATGTTTTTCTCACGAGTTGATAGATCTGTCTTGCAAGTTGTAGTTGTAGTGTATGGAAAAAATAAGCAAACTGGCAACAGCCAGTGCAGCAGACCTTTCTTCCTCACAGGCTTGTTAGCTTGCTGTCCTGTGAGTGATCGTTTCAGGGGTTTGGTTTTGTTTTGTTTTTAAGTAGTTACTCAGCATTTGTGTGCTGAGGCTGTACAAGAGTCCTGAAGTGGGGGAGTGTTTTTTGTTCCTTTGCCTTTTTCTGCTCTTGGCTCTACTTTCCTGTTCCCGTTGCTGCAGCTAAAGCTGACCGGAGAAGGCTAGTGATGAGCTCAGGAATGGTTTTGGGGGATGGATGTCCATCCAGGCCCTTCTTTTCCGTAGAAAAAAAATATTCTGCAGTTGGGTAAATACTTGTCTGTCTTTGTGTTTCTGGGGAAATGACATGTATGCTGTAGGTAAGGGACCAGCCCAAAGCTTCAAAGTTGTATGGCAAGGGGAGGGGGAAGTGCCTGTACCTGTTTGTGTAAGGAAAGTGAAGTAGTTCAGAAGAGAGTTGTCAGGGTTTATCTTGTGATATCCACGGTGTCCTGACCTGCCAAAATCTGAGGCATGCCTTACATTGTGTGGTAACGAGAGCGAAGTTAACAGGGTTGGTAGAACGTGCCTTGAAATCATATTTATAAGCAGCGGATGGAATCTGTTTGTCTCTTTGGATGATACATTGCAGTGATGTTCCACACAGATAGTTCAGCACTTCATACCAAAATAAGCTAGACCAACCGACAACAGAAAGATCTGATTTTGGGTATAGTTTCTCTTCTCTTGGCTGGGAGCTTTGAAATCCAGAAAAAGTCATCTTGTGCTTTGTATTCATTTGATACACAGGACTATTGCTTTCTTCCCTTTGTGTTTAAAAAAGTAAATAAATTAAAAAGAGGAGAAAAATAGTTACCCTACACTGTAAGTCAACTAATGATTTATGGTAACATCACTTTTGTTGTACTGACTATACCTGTTGCCTTTTCCATGCTGACAGAGATGGGTCAGTGCAAGGTTCCCTATATTTCCAAGTTGGATTTATCTCATATGTAGTGGAAATAGCTTTTAATGATGAGAACTGCAGAAAACCCAAAAATGAATTAATGGAGTAATGAAAAAACAGCAGACATCGTTATCTTTAAAACTGCTGGTGAACTTAGAAACTTGTGGTTTCTCTTTTAAACTACTAGCAGTCACCTGTCTTATTACCAAGGGTAAAGTAAGCTCATCATCACAAATTATGCTTGCAGATGAAGATGCTTCAGGCGTACTGTGTACCTTAGCGAAAGAAGGTGAAATGAAGGTATTTGTGAGACAGTGACTAGCCACAGATTGGCCTTCAGCACTCTCCTCTGCTGGTTTGGGGCTGGTGCCACCAAGCAAAGCAGTGCATAATCTCAGCAGAGCGGCAGGTCCTGAGTCTCAGCTGGTGCAAAGCAAGCTGCAGCGTGGCTGGTTTGGGATCTCTGAAGTGCAAAGCGTCTGTGATCTGGCCTGGGCATAGTCTGCGTGCTTGGCATTCAGAAATGTTGCAGAGAATGGAAAAACTGTGATTGAAAGTCTTAATTACCTGCTTAAGTTCTTAAACGTTTAAGAAAGCTTCCTTAAATAGAGCTCGTCCATGTTCTGTGCTTTGCAAGAGCTTACAGTGAAACTTTATATATATGTACACACACACATACATATATAAATAAGTAACCCAACAACTGAAAATGAGAGTTTGGTGGTGTGTGTTTTGTGAGTTTTGTGTTGCTTCTCAGTGCTAAACAGTGCTACTTCAGAAGGTAATATTTAACAGAATGCTTTTATGGCTTATTGCAGTGATTACCCCTCCTTGTATTTCAGGGCACAGTGCCTCTCCCTTTCCCCTCTGCCCTTTCTCTCTCCCTCTGTCTCTCTTACTGTTCTTTTTTTCACTTTCTTTTTTTTTTTAAAATGTAATCTTTTTTAAAAATGGGATTGTGACAAGAGATAAGGAAGTATAGCCCAAAAGCCTGTGTCAGTGCTTTACAATTCCTTTATGATACTAGGGGTGGGGCGGGGGTGGGGGTGGGGGGAAGTATGCAAACAACTTGCTGGTGTTACTTCAGAAGTATTTTTTTATTACAGTAAGGCTTTAATAGTTAATCAAACAACAGTGCTCTAATTCTAAATCTGTTAACAGGTTAACGCTTGGCAACACATATTTATAAGGTAATGATTTTATTGTAGCGATTTGAGCGGTAGGATATATTAGGTATAAGAAACAAATTTATTACCTTGAATACTTAATTCTCCACACAGCTTATTTCATAGCAGCATACTGCAGAAATACTCTTTACCTTCTATTGACCTGCTGAACACATAGCTGTAGCTAGTAAATTTGCTTGATGCTAAACATACAGCTTTTTGCATTTGAGGTCTGCTATGGGCAAGTCATTACAGCGCTGTGTGTGTGTACTGAAGCACTGAAGTTTGTTCCTCACTGGTTTAATTGTTAATTGTGACGGGGAAGAATTTGGGCACTTAGGACAACGTTGCTTCATGTAATTTTTGCTGGGGTAGGAAATCAGCGATTCAAAATATTTACTTTTAATTATGCCGATGTTTTTCTTGCATTCACGTCTTGATTTACACAGCACAAAGGCATTCCAGTTTTAGCTAGCGGTACAGCTTCTCATTTGATACAAATGGATCTCATGGCACTGTGTGCGCTTACGGCAGCTGAGGATGTGGTTTGCGTGCAGCCTACATTGATGGGGCAGGTGAAAGAGGCAGCAAGAAGGGCTGGGGGGGTGTGTGTGTGTGTGTATGTGTGCACTCCCAGTTTCTGCCAGCTGACGATCTGGTCCCTGTTCTTCTGCAGATAATGCAAAAAATGTAAAACTAAGTATTTCCTTGTCATAAAAAGATACACCCCCCACCCCCCACCCCCATTTTAAGATACAAGCTAAGCACATAACAGAGCATATTGGTGGGAAAATACCCTGCCCATACAGTTTGAAATCAGCCCCCCCCCACCCCAAGATTTAAAATGGCCATGTTACAACTCCGTGTAAATTGTTCGGGGTTCCACTGCAAACCAAGCACTGTTGGATGCTGGGAAAATACTGTGCTGCCCATGTGTATGTGCATCTCCGTAGACATGCATGAATAGACAGCATCAGTGCCATTGATTTGAATAAGGAGGTAATACACAGTATTGAGGTGACCTTGCTTGTATTTGTAACTAACTTATTTTTTGGTTTGATACTATCAGAATTGTGGATGTTTCTTCACCGTTGATTTTAATTTTTAGTACTTGAGAATACTAACATGCTAAAGTAACTCACTTGGTGGGTGTGGCCAAATAGGAAAACAACATTGTCACATTGAAGTAAAATTGAGGGTGCTTTTGTTTCTTTTTTAAAGATTCAGAATTAGCAATGCTATTACAGCATGCCAAAATAAGAGCTTTTGACTTTCCAACATATATCATTAATGACCCTAGGAAAAAAAAAAGAATCACATCTGCATTAGTGCAGTTCTTGGCTTTTCTAGGGCTGATCAATAATCACATTGTGAATTCATTCCCTCTAGCCCCCCACCCTGCGAGGTCAACTTTAACTACTAGCCTTTATATTTCAGAAAGAAGACATAGACTGCCTTATACATTAATAATATCGGTCTCAGTGTTTCCTTTGGATCTAATTTGCTGTTACCCATTGTCGTGGTTTAAATCAGTAATGTCTTTTCTTTTTTTTTTTAATTTAAGTATTTTATCTGTCATTTTTCAGGAGACCTTTTCTCCTGCCTTATGGTGCTGTGTTGAGAGGTCTGTGTAGGAACTGGGCTGAGGATGCTGAGGTTTACAATGTTTTTGCTATTTAAATGGATCCTCTCTTGATTGTATTGTAGCATGTGACAGTGACAATGGGAGAACAACAATTTCTGGGCCTCGTGTCTGGATGGTAACACAGCTGCTGCAATAAAGTCTTGTTATGGTTGACCAGTCACATTTGGACAGTTATTTCTAATTAGAAGTTCTTATTTACGTTGCCTTAAAAAATTGTTTGAAGCAAACGGGTAGATATTTGGGTGCAGTTAGTTCATTTTCTCCTCCTTGCCTTGAAAGATTAATCTTGCTTTTTTGTTTTGTCCTGCAGCCAGAGTAAGTAGTCTTGAAAGAATCTTGCCTTTAAAATAAGCTTTTTTTTTGTTTTTATTTTTTCTGGACTATAATGTAGCGGTCTCCAGCAACTGCTGTAAAATAAAAGGTTATTGTGGGTAGTTCTGTCAGTGCTAGACATCACCACTAGTTTAAGTCTTGTGACGGTGGCATTTTGTGATTTCTGCATTGTTGTGTTTTTTTTCCATGAAAGTACTAGTGATACTGGTTCCCTTTTATTCATTTCTTCATATTAGAGGGGAAATGTAGTTTGTTCATAATGGATTATTGATTGGTCTGCGAACAGCAGAAGCCCCAAGGCCTTGTCATCAATGGTACTTACTCTCCCAATAGTGAATGCATCGCTTCATGCAGCTATTCTCAACCCCAGTCTGTAGAATATAAGCCCGTAATTGTTGCTCTTGTGCAGTGCAGTTTTTAGGGAGAGGAACTCTTCATTGTCATTATGGGATTTTCCCCCTCAATTTGTTCAAATAATAGTTCCTTTGTTTTGGTAGCAAGATAAAGCTTGTCCTGGATGTTAATGATATATTTCAATGCATTGCTGAGAATACTACAGTGTAACTAATAAAGTACATTTCTTTGTCTCCCAGAAGACAAACACGCACAGTCTGCTAAAAGACAAAATATGTACTGAGTGGGTGACAGCTCTGTGTTTCTCAACATACCCTGTAGCAGCGCAAAAGCAAACTCCCGCCCCTCCCCGTTCCTGAACTGCTTCTTCGGGAGCCACAAAAAAATCTGGGTTCTGGCCGTTTTGCTGACTTTGTTTTGAGAGAGATCACCTCGCTGCACATGCCTGCCTCCAGCTTTTTCAGCATTAGCGTTTTTATCTTTATTTCAGTGTATTCTTACCCCTGCTAAGGGTGCGGCATTGCTGGAGAAGGGCCTGACTCCGCTTGCACAGCCCTGGCTGCTGCTCTAAAGCCTGCTGCAAAATGTCACTATCTCTTGGAGGGAGAAAGACACAAAAACACACGATGTATTTGGAGAAGCTCAACATAATATCTCGGGGTTCAGACAGCAAACTCTTCAAACGGGAGGAGCTTCCTCAGCAGCAGGGGAAGGCTGGTTTAAAATAATTAAACAAGAAAGTATTACAAAATGCTGCTGAAGGATTTTATAAAGCCTAAGCGGAAATAGACTAATAGAAATTCCTTGTTTGTTTTTCCAGGAGCTCTTTGTTTTTCCTTTTCAGTCCTTTGTCAGTTTTGGCAGGCTTGAACAAACTTCAGGAGGTCTGTTGTCAAGATTGCTGCTTTTAATAATTGAATACATTTGAAAATTTGACAGTCTTCTACAACTGGCTCAGGATTTTTGGATAGCTTTTTACTGGGTTGGTGTGGATTACTCTCAGCAAATCAATTCAGACCTTTACCTAATGGCAAGTTTAGTCTGTAGGTTGCAGAATGCCAGGATTTCCTGGAAATTCAGGTACGGATTTACTCTTTAAAGATACACTTGCTCATCTACCCTCTCGTGTAGTTTAAAGGATGTTGTCAGCTCAAGGCAGAAAAGGGTCTATAGGCTGGTGACATGGTCCATAAGAGGCATTTTGGTAGGACTGCTGTCTAACCGAGGACGACAGAATCGAGCCGTTAATTAAGGCGGTGGCCCAGTGACCTCCATGGGATGCAGGTGTCCAGAAGAAGCCATGTCCCCTCACAAAGTGAGGAGGAGGGTGTGCAGGTAGAGTGAGGCTGGTGTGTCGGAGGATGGTGTCTCTGCAGCTTGGGGAGAAAGGTCTCTGCGATTCAGTGAACACAAAGGCTGGCAAGGGGGTTGTAAAATGTTCTCCCTCTTCTGTCCACTCTTTTCCTGCACTTTGCTCTCTTTTGGCCTCTTTACTGTGAGCAGCAAAGTCTGTTTGGCTTTGGGGCAACCTGAGCCTTCTCAAATCAGGAGGGATTGGCTCTCCAGGTTGCTGTTCTTTGAAAGATACAACTTTCTCAAATGCACTTGGATGTTTATGTGCTATGTCCCATCGTTTCATCATCTGGAAGGAGTTTCAGTAAGATATTTTTTCCCCAAGATCACACCTCAGTGTGGTGTGGTTGGGTTTTGTTTTTTTTTGTGTGTTTTTTTTTTTTTTTTTTAAGTCATTGTTGCTTTTGGCAGAGGAGCATGGTAGAGTGATTGCAGTGTATATTCAAACCTCTTGGAGATTAGAAAAGCGGTATTTCTCCAGTGCATTTGTCTTTCAAATGGGACTTGAAATACTCACAACCAAACTGAAAGCAGTTTGTTTTAAAATACGTACTGTGCTATTTGAATAGGTCTGTGTAGCTTCCCAGACTGTATATTTTTGTTTATTACCTATTGAAGAGTTTACCCTTCTTGCTACTACAGCCCATGCAATATGATTTTAAAAGTCAGTAATTGAAGAGACTGAAAAAAGAATGGATAGTTTTCTGTATGTTTGAACAGGAATCATTTTCTTCTATGTTTTTCTGTCTTCCTGCACTGCACAGGATATTTGTATGTAAGAAATTAATTTGCAATTACTTTTGCAATTTGCAGTTACTTTGCGTTCTATTTTTTACTTTTCTTGTGTTGTTTATTTTCTATTTCTTTTTTGATTAATTGTTTTCCAAGAGGCACAAAAAGGTCTTCAGAGGGTCTCTCTGGCCCTGTGGGGAGCCCTCTCAGCATACCTGGTCCTCTTCCAGAACATGCAGGTGGCATGAAGAGAAGAGTAAGAGGTATTTCAGAGTGCTTCTGTTTTATTTAAAGTGCTCTTCCCCTGTACTTTTACCCATGCTTCATTTCAAGACTATGTGAGGGTCTTGCAGAAGTTGTGAGGATGATGTAAGTGCGTGCTGCCATACCTGCCATGGCTCCATCAGGGACGGACTACCGTGACCTCGGTGGGGAAGCTGGGTCTTGGTGGTGGGAGCAGCTCACTTTGGCCAAATGCATTTTCTCTCAAGCCAAGAGCTCTGTCAGAGTTTGTTTTGAAAATCAGAGAAGTTTTGATGCCTAATTGTTTGAAATAGTCAATTGGTTCTCCACTGAGAGGGTGGTCAGTCACTGGAACAGGCTCCCCAGGGAAGTAGTCACAGCATCAAACCTGTCAGAGGTCAAGGCGCCTGGACGATGCTCTTAGTTACATTGTTTAGTTTTAGGTAGTCCTGAAGGAGCAGGGAGTTGGACTCGATGATCCTTCTGGGTCCCTTCCAACTTGAGTTATTCTGTGATTCTACGTTTCTGACAAATGCTTGGTTTAAATGCGGAGGAAAGCTTGTTTTCCCTTCTGGGGGTGAATAAAATAGTGTTATTTGTATTTGTTGCCGTGCAGCTCAAGGCAAAGACTTCCTGTGAGGCAATGGGTGCAGGAACAAGTCTTATAACTAAACCACTTGGTTGAGCAAAGGCGCTTCCCAGCGTACCACCCCTCCTGTTCTTGGGTCTTCGTTCACGTTTCTCTTCCACCTTGCTTCATATACCAAACCTGCATGTAAACAGTGATGATAAGTGCCTCGGTGGATTTTAAAGGAGATGCAGATGCCTTTGTGACACTGGCCAGCAGCTTTGTATAGGAACTGCTGACCCCTAGTTCCACAAAATGAAGCTACACTAGTTCATATGTCCCATACAACAGAATATCAAACTCCCCTCAAAAAAAAAAAAAAAAAAAAAAATCTGTGGTATTTAACATAGGCTGGAATGACATTAAAACACACAAAATATTTTCAAAGACTGCATATTCCTTTATACTTCACATTTACTTGCATTTCCTTATGGCTTGCCTCTGTGCTAGTGGAGATCTCCATGCCGTGACAGTCTGGGAGAAATCCCCAGGCTGGATGTGACTCTGCAATGAATTCTGTGTGACAAGCCAGTGCTAAGGAACTGCAGGCTGAACTTTGGCCAAAGTGATGAAATGTTACTGGTTACCACCTGAAATTAGTTAGAGTTGAAACATTTTTTTAATAGCCTTGGGGTAACTGGAGGTAGGCACGTTCACTGTGTGCTGAAAGAGAATTATTTCAGAATACTTTCAAATTTGTAATTATTTCAAAATACAAATGTTTTTGTCATTGCAGTCAGCCAGAAAGAAACAAAAATAGCTATGGCAAAATTTTACTCACAGCGGGAGAGTAATCGGTGTGGTTTGATTTACCAGTTGATGTCTTCCATCCCTGGTACCATCTTTGATGTTGAAATAATTGTTTAATAATTAATACTAAGGTGGAAATTATGAATCCAAAATATTATTTTCTGTTGGTAGGATTCTTTACAAGTGTTGTTTTCCTCAGTTTGTACGTTCAGTCTTCCGAATTGAAGCTTTTTTCAAAGTTGTCAGTTTTATTTTGTTGTTGCTGCTTCGTTCCGATGAACACTGGCTTTGCTGTTCTGCAAAGAGCCCCTCTAAGAGAATTACTTTTAAGTGGCACTCAAATGATGTCAGGAGGGAGTTGTAAGTTGTTGTTACATGTTTGTGTCAGTCAATTTACCAAAGCCTAAGGGAGACCTCCACACGCTGTGTAAAGCAAACTCAGATTGGGTGAACACCCTTCCCCCCCTCCCTGGAATTTCTGTCTGTGGAAGATCAGACTTGAATTTTTGTGAGTCTTAAATGAGCATGAATTCAAATAATTCAAATCTAGGAATACTTTATTTCAACTTTTAAAATTATAAATTGCAGTGCACTGGCCAAGCTAAAGTAATAAAGATGAAAAAAATTTCTCAGAATATTTCGGTGAAGACGATAACACTTCCATTAAGCATTTTAGACTAATAAATTAATTTGATAATTTTTTTAACTCTGACTTGTCCTCCCTCAGGCCTAATTTAATACAGGGCTAGGGGAATCTCCTGCGAGTGGCTAATTACTTATATCTCTTATAAGTAATGCTTTCTTCATATCCTGATTTTCATAACTTAAGTTTCATTAATGAAAATGCTATAAATAATTAAAGTGAAATATGTCAAGACTAAACACAGGGAAGCTGTGGCCAAGTAAACAAAGGGACTCTGAAGCTTTGACTTTATTGTGCCTGAGCTGCTGCATACAGTGTTCTTGTCTAAGTTTGGCTCTTAAAGCTCTTTTGAACTTTCAGACAGGAAGCACTGTAGAAAGTTGAGTTAAAATGGGACCTACATTAAAAAAAAAAAAAAAGCACCACTAGTCTAAAAGTCAGCCTACCAATAAGCAGTGTTGTCACTGGTGTAAACTGTAGAAAATCCAGAATGGAGAAAACATTGTATATAAAATACCATGACAAATCTATCCCCAAAGCTTGCTATCTTTTTTTCTACAGTGATGCAGAACATTTCAGAAGAAGCTGTTGCTTGTTCAAGTATACTATTGTGTTAAATGCAAGAAGTTACCCTGATGTTTCTTTTTATGATTTAATGAGGTTTAGGTTAAGTCCTTGATTGTAAGACAATACGGGTTGTTACTTGGCCAATTTAGATTACAGGTCAAATAAATAAGGTGTTACTCTGAATTGTTTCGTCCATCAATATGCAGTGTAAACTGCATTTGTATTTGCTGTTTGGCATGTTCGTACCTTCTGATACAGCCACAACTTCCAGTGACATCCTTTATATACTCAGTTTCTTCTGAGGCTGCCCCTCAATTTGGTTTTAAATGGCTAATTTCAGAGACTAATTTAGACACTCTTGTTTGTAAACTTCCTGCTCTTATGGACTTCTGAATTTGTGATCTGATGTGATTATATTTTTTTTCAGTCATAAATTAGTCATAATATAAAAATGCTTCATTCAGGAAATGAAGTTGAATTTGTAACATGTCCCTTAGATTTTACTGTCAGCTCCCTGAGGAAAAGGTAGTCTGTGTAGATGCTGTTGATAACTCTTAACATGCCGAACGGATACTAGATATGCAGAAAATAAAACCAGAAATGATTGGTCTTGTAGAAAATAAGAGGGCTAGATTAACTTAAAAATAATGAAGTTGTTCTATAGTGTGTAACTGAGATGAGCATTGGATCAGTTTTACCTTGCTTTTTGTTAGGCTCGCACTAGTGATGTGGTTAGACTATTTATTTATATATTGAAGAGACTCACAGGTAAATACAAGGAGAAACCTTAAAATTTGCAACTGTAGATCTGTAGCTCTTTATTGAGTCATAGGTGTCAAGTGATGGATGTGTGAATATATGGTCTTGTTATCGCTCTGCATATTTTTAGCTACGTTTTAAGAAGCTGATGTTTTCTTAATGTAGTAGATGATTGGTTCTGTTTATTAGAGAATATGGCATTTGATCTTAGTCATGTGGTGTTTGTAGTACTTAATGAGGATAGGAAGGGGGAAAGATTTTTGTTTTACAGTATGGTAATCGGAAAAGAAACAATCTATGGAGATCTTAACCATTGGGTTTTGCTGTATACAAGGTAGAGAATTGCTGGTGTGTTGCATCTTGCACTGCTGAGGCAGATACTGACCCTTGCATTTCATCATGACAAGATACAAAAGCTTTTAAACTTTCATTAATCTGTTTTGTTAATCAAAGTAATTTCTTGTTTGTTTGTTTATGGTTACAGTTCTGTTTCATTGAGGTGGGTGGTGCTGTGGTTTCCTGTGTGTCTTGTTGACATAAATCACTCACTTTTAAGATCACTTGATACTGATGCACGTTACCAGTTTACTTGGTTAAATTAAGACTAAATACTGCACTTGGAGGCGTTTTTTTTTTCTTCACTGTCCATCAGAAAATAACTTCTGGTTTTCCTGAATGCTTTGTTAGGGTCTGGATTCTTGTTTTCTCTCTAATCAAAGTACTGAGCGTCCTCAGTCTCTGCGCCTGCTCTGTGCATGCCACATCAAGCACAGCAGAGCTGTCTGAGCCACAAAGTAATGCAGTTGCCAGCAGGAATATGATACTTGCTAAAGTCTCTAGGAAAGCCTTTTATCTTTGGCAAGTAAGTATTTTACATGAAATTACACAGGATGGTAAAGCCACAGATTTAAAGTGTAATAACTCCCTCGAGAAATGTTTTCCTCATATAAGGTGTATATTTAGCCACTTCTGTCTGGTTTTAAAATAATAAAAAAAAAATAATAAAGTTTGGACTTTTTTTAAAGACACTGTGATGTTGGTGTATGGAAATGAATGTTTGCTTTTTTTTTTTATTTTACTTGTTTATTAATGATGCTTTGAATGCTTGCTATTGAAGTCTAGAGTATCAGCAAAAGGAGAAGCTGCTGCTTTTTGGTGCAATAAATTGTAGTGTAGTACGCTTCTGAATGCGGGGCGAGTGATGGAAGCTTTCGAATTAAAAAAATGAATAGGTTTAAATATATTTAAGAGTCTACTTACACAATTTCTGTACATTTTTGTGATTTTGTTCTTGTTTCAGGTGATCTATGCCATCTGCTTACAGAGCACAGAGAAATAAATTGGCGCTTCGGACTCTCTCGAGCAGCTGAAGGGAGAAACGTTACCCTGAGAATGAAGCAATAAAACATCCCTCTGCAGAACCGTATGATTGAAAACGCGGTCCAGCCCTCCTCTGCTGCCGGACATGCTTTTGTCCTTCTGCCCCGCTCACCCAATGTTGCAGTAATACAGATGGATCGTAGTAGAGAGGCAGAAATGGAGTTACGGAGATCCTCCAGCCCAGGCAAGCTAAGCAAGAATGACGTGGATGCTGACAAGACCTTGTGCCACAGCTGCTGCATCTGCGGTAAAAGTTTCCCTTTTCAGAGCTCCTTGTCGCAGCATATGAGGAAGCACACGGGTGAGAAGCCCTACAAATGCCCTTACTGTGATCACAGAGCTTCCCAAAAGGGCAACCTGAAGATCCACATCCGTAGTCACAGAACAGGCACTTTAAGTCAGGGGCATGAGGCGGAGATGGGAGAGGCACAGCTGGGGGAGATGGGAGTTTCGGAGGGCCTGGGTGGATGCACCAGCCCCACTAAAAGCACGTCCGCCTGCAACAAGATCTTGAATGGTACCGCTCAGGTAGATAGCAGCAAGATCTTGCTGAGAAGCAGCAAGAAGGAGGTCACGGAGACGGCGCTGGCCGAGGAGGATGGCAAGCTGACCTCCTACCAGTGCACCTTCTGCAAAAACAAATTTGAAAGGAAGAAGGACCTGGAGCAGCACCTGCACCAGGTCCACAAACCATTCAAGTGCAGGTTGTGTAGTTACATGACCCTGAGGGAGGAGACGCTGTTAAACCACGTAGAGAAGGACCATATAACAGCTCAGGTCCCAAATGGGGAGGCCTACGCTGAGAACTGCAAGAGCGAGTTGAGTGCAGGTGAGTTTCCATGTGAAGTCTGCGGTCAAGCCTTTAGTCAAACCTGGTTCCTGAAAGCTCACATGAAAAAGCACAGGGGGTCATTTGATCACGGGTGCCACATTTGTGGCAGGAGATTCAAAGAGCCCTGGTTTCTCAAAAACCACATGAAGTCGCACGGCCCCAAGACCGGGAGCAAAAACAAACCAAAAAATGATTTGGAGCTCATAGCCACTATCAATGACGTGATACAGGAGGAGATGATTGTGACGGGCCTGTCTCTGTATGAAGTTTGCACCAAGTGTGGAAATCTGTTTACAAATATGGAAAGCCTGAAAGCGCATAATGCTGTTCACTACCGAGCGCAGCGGGGTAGCGCCGGGGATAAAGCCGAGGGCTTAATGGACGGGAGCCTGAGCTCCTCGATAACGAAGCAGTTTTTCTTGCAGTGTCTCAATCTAAGGCCATCTGTAGGGCTGGATAGGGTTACCAGAGGACAGCCTGGGAAAAGAGTAGCCGAGCTGGATCCCGTCAGTAGCTACCAAGCTTGGCAGCTGGCCACCAAAGGAAAAGTAGTAGAGCCCTCCGAGTATGTGAAGTATGTGGGCTGGGACGAGGCCCTGGCGGATGCGGATGTGACTTACGACAAGGATAAGAGAGAGTATATCCTTGTCAACCAGGAGAAGCGCAAGCGAGACCAGGACTCGCCCAGCTCTTCCAGCAACCCCAAGAAGAAGAGCTGCACCGGTGGGCGCCCAGAGAAAACCAGTGGCGCCCCACCGGGGGAGAGCTGCCCGCTGGCCCAGGGGGACCTGGACTACCGTCCCGCCTCGCGGCAGAGCCGTCGGGCCACCCAGAACAAGTCCACTGAGTGCTTCGAGTGCGGGAAGATCTTCCGCACCTACCACCAAATGGTGCTGCACTCCCGGGTGCACCGCAAGGAGCGGAGGAGCTGTGGCGAGAGTGGGACGGCCACCCAGCCCGACCGCTATGGCTCCAGCAGTGAGGAAGGGGACTCGGGGTCTGTCAGCGGGCCCAGCACCCCCGGCTCGGCATCTGCCCTGGAGGACTCGGCTACCTCCGGCCTGGGGGAGGAGGGGGCCGAGGAGAGCTCGGAGGAGGGAGCAGCCGACCCCTCGCTAGGTAAGATCGCTCCCAGCCTTGTCCTGCTCGCTGTCGCTGGTCCCTGTGCCTCCCGGTGTGGGACACGGGGATGATCAGAGGGAGAGATGCGTGAAAGCATGCGAGAGGTTTAAGGGCAGTGTGGATGGGGTCCTGTGCCCGCTAAGCGCTGCGGGTTGTCTCGGCGTGGAGACTCGTCGTTTCTGGCGCAGGTAATAAAAGCGAGATCAGAGAACATCTTCATAAGATGCAGGTGAACTTGTATTTTGGTGAAGGACATCTGAGAAGTATCTTAGTTGCCTATAGCAACGCTGTAGGGTAGGGTAGTATCTTCCCTGGACATCTCGGGGGGCTGTTTTTCACCGATTTATGGGCGTCCTGTGCACCGTTCTGCCTGTAGCGTGCAGGTGCAGCGAGGGCCTGTGTGATGTAGCCCCGAAGCGCCTAAACTTGTTAATCGCCATTGTGAGAGGCGTCTCTCTCCTATTCTCTGCTTCACTTCCCAAATTGTGTTTATAACTCCAAAGGCTATAATTAATCTCTCTGGATTAAAGCAGTCCTTTGAGCCCCACACTACTAAATGGAACAAATTATTCTCCAAATAGCAGCGGCGTAAATATTTAAAAGAACACCATTAAGCACTTTTGTATCTTTTTTTTTTTGAAATATTTTATTTTTGTTGTTCACCATTCTTTGTTTATAATACCCTCTTAGAAATGTGAGATTAGCCATTCTTTCCTTACTAGCCTTGTGCTGTTTTTTTGTTTGTTTTCTGTTTGGTGAACAATAACATTTTCCTCTCTTTTAATTCCTTTTGTTGTGAAGAACATAGTTATCTGTAGAGTTAAACTCATTTTCAAGACCATCGCGGATGAAGTAATCTGCACCATTGTGGAAGAGTGGGTTTATTCAATTAGCTGGGGTTTTTTCAGGATTTTATATAATGTTGCGCTTTCTCCTGGCTACAGAGCCAGCAGCAGCAAAGCAACATTTTCCAGAATTCTGTATGAATAGTTACATGTTTTTCATAAAGTTTTGAAGCAATGTTGCATTTTTTTTTTTTTTCTATCATGAAGTTTCTTTTTGTGACAGTCCCATGTTTTTAGGACAACTAGAGTTGGGGACGACACTGCTTGGCAATGTAACTTTCAAAATGTAAGGCATAGAGAGAAGAGAGTGCCAAAGGATTGAAATTGTAAAAAATTAAACCCATCTGTTTGTCCTTAAACTTACAAGAACGGTCCTGAACTTGATTTTCTTACAACTTGGATTAAGTCCCTCATGGACGAACTGGGTGCACACTAGAACAGAAATGTAAATTAAGCCAAGAACTCCACTATTTTTTTTTATGCTTTCTTGCCCTTTCCATAAACCACAACTTCAAATAGTCTTAGCGACAAGCTGACTTAAATATTTTCGCTGTGATTACTTACCCATTTAAAAGGCTCAAAATTTGGCTTTCCGTCTGCTGTTGGATTTTGGACACTTAAACAAAATTCCATGTGGGAGTGAGCATACATGCTTATCTTGTGTGAAAATCCATCAGCTGCCACCTGAAACCCATTGTTGTTGTACAGTTGACTACAAGATGCAGTGATAAAACTGCAGCTTTGTCTGGAGTTAAATGGGGCTGCCATGTTTTCCTGGTGTCATACACAGTGCCCTTATGGAAACTGCTGTGATGGAAAACCATCTCTCTGGAGATGGGCTGAAAACACCAAAACACTTTTGCAAATGATGTTCAAATAGGAAAGCTGTTCTTATGCACTCTCTGTATTAAACACTTTATTTTTAACAAGAGGAACCATCTCATCTCTTTGCCTGTCCCGGTTCTTGCCTCAACACAAATTCAGCCCTTGTTGCAGGGGTGAAAGGTGAGAGTTACAGACAAACAGCAGTTTCCCTCACAGGAATTAAGGTGACTGGCTTAACCAGTGTCACTAGCCAACACCTGGAAACTTGTTTCTTTGGGTGCCAAATTGGTCTTTATCTTCTTTAACTGTAAAGAAGCAGCAAACTGATGTGCCTAAGGTGCATCTTGGAGGAGGGATGTGTTTGTCTTGATTCACTGGGAGGGTGGCTGCTGCATTTTATATTGGCTAATGTCACAGCTGAAGATCTTATCAATTAATTAATTGGCTAATAAGAAACATTTTAATAGTATGACCAAGAGAAATGTTACACTTGCTTCTTGATAGAGTTCATTTAAATAAAATCACTGTGTCAAAGGAGTGAAGATTTTTCACAAGTGACAAAGATTTTTTTGGCGTCAAAAGAAAGTTGGGGTTTGGTGTTTTTTTTTCTTTTTTTTTTTTTTTTAAGGAATTTTCATAGGTCAATGTTCAAGACATAAGTTTCTCAATTTTCTCTTTATAGTATGCAGATTTACTGACACTGCCCTTATATTGTTTCCTAAGGGTCATTCTGTCCAGCAGGTTGTAGGATTAGTTTTACTCTTCTGCAGATTGCTGCTTTAACTTGAGAGGCTTTCTTTCCCTGCTCTATGAACAGAAACTTAAGGTGTACAAAATATAGGCCAAATTCCACCCTCATGTACGCTTCTGTTAAAATTGGTGTTCTGGTGTGGCCTTGAAGCACATTTTGTCCTAGAAGTGCTGCAGTTGGCTATCCTCTGCTGCGGCTTTTTGTAGTTATTCTTGCTGGTGAAGCTTTTCTATTGAGAGCCATGCTCCAGCCCCATGGACAGCATCCCTTTCCAGTGGAGGAGAGCAAGCAGCGCTCTCGGTTCCTGTTCCTGATATGCCTTCTACAGTATTATTTTTACTCAGGCTGTGGTCAGGAAAATCTTGTGCTACTCATAAGGTTATATAATACCTGTATTTTATTTTTTTCCCCCCATATCTTTACTTTTCCCCCCTCCCTTTGACACATTACTCTGTTATCTTGGGTCAGAAAAGGGCCTTGAGACTGCCAAGTATTGAATGTTGTGGCCTTGACTCAGCTGAAAGTACTTCTTTGTGTGTTTAATTCTTAATAATCTGCGCAGTCCTGTTGACAGGCAGTGTCTTGTGGCAGGGAAGCTGGCAATGCCCTTCCGTGGTCAGATGTGTTGAGGCTGAGGGTGGCTGGGGCTGGGGAAGTACTGATAGGGCTTATTGGGAGAAGAGCAAGAATTGCACCTTGCATGTGAAATGGGATTGAGAGCCCCCAGGGTAGGCACTTCTTTGCTCTTAACACATCGGTAATTTGTCTCTGCTGTGCACATAGTACTCTACATAATGTTTTCTCAGGCATAGGGGTAGTGTTTGCAAACCCAGCTTATCAGCTGCCCAGCAGGTAAGGTAGCTGGTTACAAAATGCTTTCCATCTTGTTGGAAGGAGGGTAAAAATTAGTTTTCTAGAGTCACATAGGCGGTGTACTGCATGCTACCTATCATACAAAGATAGACGCATGATGTATATATCCCTCATGTGACAGCCATGTGGGAAAAGGTGGCTCAGAGCACATTAGCTCTGTTAAGAGCAGCCTTTAAATATTTTCGAGGTCTTCCTGCCCCAGATAAATCTTTGTTTTTATTTGGCATTCAAGCCACTAGCAAACTGTACCTGGATTTCCCGTAAGCTGCGTCCAAAGCTGTTTGAACCACCTCTGAGTTGTTTCTCAGCACTTCCCCAACCTGAGGCTTTTTTTGGTGATTTTAGTTTTCAACTAAAATAACGCCAAAACCTGGAGTTATGACTGAGAAAGTAGAGGGGAATTATGCATATGTCGATAAAAGTGGAAGGGAAAATACTCTAGTTTTTAGACCTTTCAGCTTCTTAACTACAATGTAGTTTCAGGTATGCCGAAGAAATAATTCAGCGTGTGTGCGTTCGGTGGTTAGTATTTTCAAGGCTCAACGTGGGCCCCCTCATTGTCATGGTGTGTTTAGCAGTGAGGGTTTTACCGTTCATTATGTTGGGCACTATGAACTATTTCAGTCCTGAAATGAAGAAGGAAGTATAATTTTTTTGAGGCTGTGACTGCTGCTGGCAGGTGGGAAGATGAAGAAAAGTGGAAATGATTTAAATACCACTTGGCGCTCGGCACGGGAGTAGTAAGAGCATGGGCCTGTGCTACTGCAGTCGGTAAGGGAGTGCCGTAAAGGTGCTACTTCTTTTTGCATGTAAGTGCCAGATTAGGCAGGANAATAAAGGAGAGAAATGCTGCTCCTTCTAGCCTGACCTTGTCAGGGAAGGACGGCAGGGAAAGGAGAGGGTGTTGCACCTTAGAGGGAATGCTGCTTCCAGTGAGAACTGTCTCCGCCATTTTGATTCCTTTCTCTCCTGCCTCTTCTCTCCGTTTTCTTTTCCTTTTTCTTCCTTCTGTCAGACTCCTCCAGATTTTTGAAATGCTTTAAGGAGAGACCGATCCACTTCTACTCAACACATGCTGTTTTTATTATGCTGGCTAATGCAGGAGGGTGCTGATTGCAAGCGAGGAGTGTTGCGCTGGGCCCTGTACAAACACAGCTTTGGGCCCAAGGAGCTCGTAGTCTGACTAGATGAGGCAGACATGAGTTGCTGGACCCCCCAGGATATAAAAAAGCAGTGCATACAAAACAGCAGTGCCACGTTTGGCTTGTGTCAGGAATTACCAGGGGTGTGGTGGGACCTGCTCAGAAGATCAGCTCCATGAAGGGGCGAGACAGGAGGAGGGAGTAGGGTGCAGGGAGGAGAGAGAGAGGGGGATGGAGGAAGGTAGAGAGGAGCTGGAAGGCCTGTCCTGGATGAGGACACTTCGGTGGAGGGAGCCGGGCTGTGCAATGAGGTTTCAAAGAGGAGGGGAGGCTGAAAAGAGGTCTGGGGACGGTGTTGGGGTTCAAATCCTCCAAGGCAGTGCCAGGGTGCTGGGTGTCTTGCACTGAAGCCCTGAGGGCTCCTGATGCCCCACGCTGGGAGGTGGGTAACTCCAAGTGGATTTCCATGTGAAAACCAGAAGGTCTGGAGCAGTCACACGAATGGGAGACAGCAGCAGGAGCTTGCCTCGTCCACACCTGCCAGTGGATCCACCGGCTTGTTGTTACCGATCTGCTAAAAAGTCTGAATTCTCAGCACCTGCCTTGGTTTTAGCTTAAATAAAAAAAAAANAAGAGCAGTGCCTCATTTTGGAGCTCTATGTTTGTTTTTGTTACATTTTAAAAACTCCGAGAAATCCGTGGCCAGGCACTGATTTAGTATCTTTGTTAGTAAATTGAAGGAGAAGAGACAGCTACTTGTGAATTGCTTACAGGTTACACAAACTACAGGATGTAACACATACCATTTATCCCAGGCATGTTATAAGAAAATCCTATATGTAAATGGAAATGTTTGAATAGAAACATAATGGCATTAGTAAGTTTTGTGAAAGAACAACAGTAGGAGAGATTTATGAAGCATAAATTTGGACTTTGTGTTGCTCAGAGATAAATTAGAACAAATCCAAGAGCTGAAACTTCAATGAAAAGTACCTAATTTCATCAGGCTTTTGATTTTAAATAAATCAAAAGTAAAAATTGTCCAGAGTTGCTTTAATTTTCCAGTAAAAATGTGAGGCTGTAATATTGGGGGGAGGAGAGAAACAGTAAGAATAAAATAGCTAAGCAAGTGAAAATAGAAAAATAAAAAGGTATAGTAACTCCAGAGAAGACAGAAGGGTAGTCCTAGTAAATGTTTTCTGTTGCCAAAGTGAGTGCGTGAAACGCAGCTGCCAGTATCCAGTACCAGGGCTTCATTGTTCTGCTTATATGAAAAAAAAGTTTCTCTGTGTGCAAGAGAAGTGTTCTCCACTATTTGAAAATCAAACACATTTATTACATGTCTTAATCAAATAATTATACTTTAGATACTTCTCATACCAGACTTCCTCTTACTGTAAATCCCAGAGTATAATGCCACTGAAGGCAGTGTTGGGACATTTTACACCAAAGCAAGATCTCGTTCTGTATGTACAATCTTAAGTATGTTGAAGTTATTTAGCATATTTATTTTTGCAGAATAAGCATACAACAAATTGGAGAATGTCTCAGTGTGGGACAATTGGTAACTCCTGCCCCAGGCTTCCAAGAAGCGAGGTAGTTTCAAGGAAGAACAGGGTCTCGATGGCTTCTGTTAGATCCCTACCACGAAGATAAAAATGTTGCACTGCGATTACATACTTCATCAGTTAATTTTGGCATTGCTGAGGAGTGGTTGTTGGAATATAAAACACCCTCGACTTTTCAACCCCATCTAATTGTTTTGGTTGTTAACACCAGTGGGATTAGTGCCAGGATTTTCAAATACAGCAAGTTGATGATTCAAATCATATGGGAAGTTGGGCAGAGGCAAGGACCCTGTGCTTACAGAAGTAAGATCCATTAGGTGTTGTTTGGGACTTTGCAAAGTTGGAACTGTTCCTTAAAGCAAATTAGGTGGACCAGGACCAGATCAGTTACCTCGTTTGAACGTGCCTAATAATACCAGTCAGAAATTTCTCTTTTACATCTACCTTGCTGTAATGCACATAGCGCAATCCTGATGCGTGTAGCAAAGACACACGCGGTGTGGTATTTTATCGTGATCCGAAGTTTCTCTGCAAAGCATTGCAGGTTGGAGCATCATTTTTGACCAGTACAGGCCTGTGCGTATTTCCACAGCAGCTCTTTCTTACCTCTTCCTTTCCCTTTGCGCTCTCGTACGCCCTTTGGGGCTGCAGAGGATATCTTCTATGTGTGAGCGTATTCCTGTGGCGCAGCCATCAGCAATAGCATTATGCTTTCATTTATCTCTGACTGTGGGTTGGTATGAATGGGAAGAAGAACTGAGGGAACAGAACAAAATAGAAATTATGTTGATCGTGTCAAGGAAATGGATAACAAAAATTATGGCAGCCAGAATCACTGAAGTGTATATTGAGGGAAGAGGAAGAGAGAAGAGCCGTAAGAGTATCCAGAGGTGCAGTTAAAAACCTCCCTTGGCACATGTACCTCACATGCGTGAAGTTGCTTGGCCCTTTATTTTAGGCTGATGGTGGGAGCCGTGCTTCAAGAAGCTCATGCAAAAAGTGTTTGACTGGAACAGGGCAGCAATGCTTTGGGATAATGCAGTCTGTACCCTTTAATGAGATATATTACCCTGACATCATACTAACTAAGGAAGGTTTAACGATTGCCCTCTAGGCATCCTGGGTAATTTCCACTATGTTCCTGATAACCATTCTCTGCGTTTCTAGGTCCTGTTTTACTCAGTCTCATGTAATGTGGGTGGCCAGCAAGAGTGTTAAACAGTAATTCAAGTTCCTTTCGCAATGAGGCAGGGTGATAGGGAACAGATAACGTACAGTCAGCTCAAGTCAGTACTAAGGCTTGCTGGCTGAGCTTGAGATACTTCAGTAGATGAATGACTTCTCACAACAGAGATTGCCTTTGTTACTCAGAGAAAACTTCTTTTGCAGCATTTTGAAGTTATTAATCCAACTGTTGCACTGCTTTTGTTCCTTGCAAATGTTTCAGCGGGGGTCTTAAACATTTAAGTACCGAAGAGTTTTGTGCAGGGTATTTTAATACAGCATGTTAAAGATACCTCTCCTGTATTTAGGTTTAAATGTTAGTGTTCTTTTTGTTTGCAAGTTACCGTATACAGTAATGAGACACAATTAGACAGAAGTAATGTTTATACAGTTTATTGTAACTGTAGGTCTATGCAACTAAAGCATAGCTCAGCTTGGAAGAAAATTTGTACCAAGATGTTAACAGAGAGATAAGTTTACCCAGCCTTTATTTTATCTGTTAGAAAGCAAGGAAGTGAGTGTGGTTTCATAAAGGTAGATGATAGTAGGATAAACTTTGCCCTGAAGCTTATGTAAGATGCCCAAAGCAAGATTAGTTCTTCATACTTCTTCCGCAGCTTTTGGAAATGTTGTCACAAGAGCTGCTTCTAAGGATTGTTTGTGTCTATGTTTAGTCTTTCCTAAATTGCCAATTTCCATTCTATGCTTACCAAACAGTAGCATTAAAAAAAAAATATTTCCAAGGGTGTGGAAAGCTGTTAGCCATCTTGGTTTCCATTTGTGCATTCAAAACTACCCCTTTATGTTTATGTCAGTTGCACAGGGGTTCCAGTTTTCATAGCAGGCTTTTAGCTTTTCTTCAGCAAGTATTATAAACAGCTGCATATAGGAATGTGCACTCGGGAATCCAGCTGCACAGTAACTCAGCTTTCTCAAAACCCTCAATTCTTGACACCTACCCTGGCATTGCTGCCTTGTAAAAGCCGGTTCAGCAATTCTGGTATTTCTTAGTACTGGATGTTTCTATTACATCAGGCTATATAGCATGTGAAATACTGCTTTGTGACATTTATAGTCATAAGATCACATTGTGTAGTGTTTTTATTTTCTAGCATTTTCTGATGAGTGAATGAGGACTCCTTTCCCCCAGCTAGTAAAACAATATTCAGGCAATGAAAATTGCAATGGTAGTGTTTTTAATCTGATTGCCAAATATTTTGGTAGTGCTGGGGCTATGTTAAGTGGGATTCTACTGATCTGTAAATGACTGCTAAAGAGGGACTTGTGTAGATGTCTTTGATGTTAAATCTTTTTGCTGCTCTTAACATTAGGGTTCACAGTTTGCCCCCTTCATCCATCTTAAACCGAGAGTTTCTTTGTTAACCTATTAGGTTTTGCAGCAGATGCTCTCAGTGGATATGGAGGGCTAAATTCTGTGGGAGCTGAAACCTGGCTCCTGGAGTCCCAGGGCTGCGCAGGGTATAGCAGTAACATGCGCTTTGGCCTAGTGTTGGTAGATCATTTGTTTTCTGCAGGTGCATTTTACAGATACAAGTTTTACCAGGTCACTTGGCTTCACTTTATTACTTTTTAACCCAGTAGTCTCGTTCGAGCACTGGATTGCTTTCACTTGAATGGGCCTGGCTGTGGTACTGGTCATACTAGTAAAAGTCAAGAGCAACTTAGCTGCAGTCAAGGGAACACTTTATTGTGAGAGCATCAATAATTTTTTTTTATTCTAGTTTTCTCTTGATTGCTTACAAGGTTTATCAGCAGCAAATCTGTTTTTTGGGGGGAGGTGAAAAGCATATAGTGAATTTTACAGGAAGTGTGGAGGAAAACTTTTTCATTGTAAGTTTCAATACCCTAGTCCTTGAATGAGACTTTTGGATCCATGTTGCACTTGGTGTGTGACTGCCGTTGTGCCATATTTTGTGACTTATAGCTAGACGTTACTCTCAGTGCCTGGAATGGATTTGTAAATGTGTAGGCAACTTATTTTCATGGTGAATTTGTTTTCCTTGTTTATAGACAGCATGGGTTTGAACTGGCAAATTGCTGAATGCTTTGGCCCCGATCCAGCAAAACTCATAACTGCTGGCTTGATTTTAAGCATATGAGCAGTCAGGTTGGAATCATTGTTAACTGCTTTGTTGAACCACTTGGCACCTAATGGCTTGAGGTTAGAGAAGAATAGAGGAATCTTTATTTTCTGTAATCGATGCCAGTGTAAATTGCATATCAAACTTTACACGGGATAAGACACGGAGGGAGGAGCAAGTCTGAGAATTGTCTTTTGTGGCTACTCTGTTAATGGATCCGGTTACGCTTTAGTGATGCTAAGGGCAAAAATCCAACATTTCGTCCTTTTAAAGTGCAGAACCTCTATTGAGAAAGTGTCCATGTGAAAGACAAAAGTACTCTCTCAATTGATGCTTGTTGTAACTTGGATATGGGTGCTTACTTAACATGGATTTAGAGCATGAGATACTCCTCCTCGTACAGGACCCGTGGGGGAAGATTTGCCCTCCTACTTTTTAGAACTTTGTTTTCCAGCTTGGTAATCTCAAACCTCAGATATTCATTATCTCTGTTGCTTCAAATAAGAGAAAAATAAATAGCCATTAAAATGATTTTTTTTTTTTTTTTTTGTCATATCACGGCTGTAATTTTAGTCTTGTTTGGGAGGTGTAAGTTAGGGGTAGTTACTCCAAGTCAGTTGTCTCCCTTTTTTCCTGAAAGGATACAAAATCACTGATTTATTTTATTATTTTTTAAGACTAAATTTGGGTTTAGTTTGTAATATAAGACACTCCCAAACCTTGTGTTTCTTTGAGATAACAAATTCATCAGGCAGCTGAAGGCATCAGCTACACCTAACAGCACTTCAGAGGTGCCTGTTATCTCAGGATAGCATATGTCTTGTGATGTCTTACTGCTTAAATAGCATTTGAGGCAAGTCGCTGTCAGCAAAAACTAAATAGGTGGGGGGAATGATGATGACACAGGACAACCACAAGGGAAATGTATGGGTTCTTTTGGAAATGTGAACCTCAGGTCTAAATGGCCTTTCCCCCCCAACCCCTGCGAAACATTTTCAGTGTCTTTGAACAACAGAGGTTGCACGCCAGTATCATGATGGTGAGAGACTGAGTGCAGTGAATCGGGATGATAACGGGATGTAAAAGACTTCATCTCTTCCCATCCCCGCGGTACCCCAAGGCAGTGGAGCAGATGCTACACGTGGGCTTTGCCTTTTGCATATTTTGCTAGGTGTGTAGCACCAGTGAACCAGAGGTGTGTTCAGTTGTCTGTGATTTAGCCTTTATTCAGTAAGTAGTAAAGCCTTTTTTTACAAGATAATGAAGCAAATAGATCCTTCTCTTCCCTTAACAGAGAGTTCAGGAAGTACAGCTTACACCACACATGGAACACATTAATCCTAAACCCCCTTATAATACTTTGCAGAAGTTTCTTGTCCTTACACATGCCTGTATCCACACGCACAGCAATTTCGCAGAAACGTCTTAAGTACTGTTGAAGCCTGGGGAAGCCTTAAAAAAAATAGTCAAACACAGAATGGCAAGTGAAGTTGTAACAGGAAAAATTTAATTTTTACTTGGATTGCTCTGGGACAACAAAATGGGTGTGTGTAAGTGAGGATCACTTGCTACTGTAGTGCTAAATATGTTTGACAAGGAAGCCTCAATGCTGTTATTTGTGTGGAAATATGGAGTGTTGTTTTTTTCATCAGTTTATACACACAGACATGACGTATTAGTTATAATTCAAACATAATCACTTTATTTTGCAAGTGAAGTTGTTAGGGTTTTTTATCTCTGGTCTTATCAGCATGCAATGCCTAATATTAAGTCTCATAATGGAAATGAGGTGTTATTAATGCATAATGAAATTTTTATGTGCTGTTAAAATTTTCTGCTAGACTGACCTTTCTTGGTCAGTTATATTAGAGTAAGAATTTTCTAAAAAAACCCCCAAAATTCTTAAGATGTATTCAGTAAATTGAAATACTGAGTTCACTCAACACAAGGCATCATGGAAAGTACTCTTCATACAGTATTTACTCAGATTCCAGTTTTGCAACTTTCTTTGAGGCCTTCAGAAGCCAAAAGGAAAGAAACATGATACCTAGGGAGGTGAAGGCTGGAATGGGCCAAAGACATAATGTAATTAAAAACTCTGTGAAGCTGAAAAATGTTTGACAAAGGCAAGGCAAAAATTCAGAAAGTGTGTGAGTGTATGTAACAAGTATAGATTAATATATACAAATGGGAAAGGACTGATGTGTTACTGTTAGAGATGCATCCAAATGATGCAAACAACTTCTCCTGGAAGCTCATTGATACTTCCAAGCAGACTTCTGATGCTGACAACGCTGCAGAGAGACCCCTGTTGTACTGGGGAACGGAAGGCACGCAAAAGCACAGGCCAGAAATGTGGTCTTCTGCAACAACTGCCCTGTCTGTGAATTTGCTTTCTAAGCTGAATATGTTTGGTTTCATGCACGGTATTGGAAGTACCACGCAGCGTGTACATTGTAAGATAGCCAATCTACATTTCTTTTGTTGAGGGTCTGAATTTAGCGCAAGACAAAGGGCCATTTTTCCTGATGTGTCTCAGCCGAGAGACCTGGCTGCGGGCATTTCCCTATGATCCAGCTCTTTGCGACGGTGATGCGGTTGTGAACTGAAGGAAGGGGTAGAAGCATTTGGCTTGAAGGGGTTGGTCTGGATTCAGGCGCTTGTCAGTGCAAACCGTAGGTGGTTTATGTAGGAACGGTAGCAAGTTGGAGCCTTAGGAACAGCCTTGGAAAAAAGCTGAATCAATGGCTTAAGGAAGTAAGCTGGAGGTAGTAAGCGTGTTATGTTTGCGTAAGCGGTGACATGGTGTTAGCTTACTAACGGGAGAAGGGCCACGAGGATGGCTGAGGCCTGGAGCAGCACGTGCCAGGGAGGTTGGCACGCTGTGGGGAGTCAGCCTGGGCAGGCACTGTTGGCGCTTGAAAACCAGTATTGTTTAAAGGAAGGAAATGAGTGACCACGGAGCACACGTGGAGAGAAAGCGGAGCACCAAGGAAGGAGGCGCCATAGCCGAGTGTCATCCCTATTCACTTTTGGGTGTGGGAGTGCATCGGGGCAGGATGTTACACAGTGCCCCTGACATAACCCTGTAGCAGCAGTCCCAGCACTTGAAGCCGTGCATGGCGGCAGAGCAGGTGAAAATAAAACAGGTAAAAGTTTCTTTCAGGTCCTGAGAACAGCAGAAACTGAAACGGGAAGGAGAAGGTGTTACAGCGAAGCGTACAAATGAGAGATTCCGTTTTGATATGTTATGTGTCTTAGTGTTTCACCTGGTAAATCACAAGGATGACTGCATTCCTTTATACCTTTTCATCTGAGTGCTTGAGTGTTGGGAGATAGTTGTTACGTTTGGAGAAGTACTTTGAAAGAAGACGTGCAGTTCTTCTATATGTGTTTCACTTTCCTGGTGTGGAGGGAAAAGGAATAAACATTTTTATCAAAAGTGTCATTGAATGGGAAGATTCAAAATGATAAAGTGCTGGGCTTTGAAAACATGACTTTTAAAACAGGTGTGGCTGGACCTCTTGGCTTAAACGTAGCATGTCATTTCAAAGGCACTGAAGCCAGATACATAACTTGCCCCAGATGTTTAGATACAGTGGAGCAATCACACATGGTGTTTTGAACAAAGTTGCCTATACACTAATAATGGGTATTTTATGAACAATACTGTAATTCCAGACACTTTTCTTTGCCTATGTTTTCATACAAGTAAAGTGGCACCAATGGCAAGCACCTTTTGTCAACCCAGCTTCAAAATCTTAATGTGTTGTTTTCTTGTTACAGATACTTGAAAGTACTTGTAATGTTTCTTTCCTTTAATGAAATGAACAGCTTGTTGAGAGCTAAGGTTGCACGTTGGATTCGTAATCAGTTTTGCTTATATGGAATATTTTATTTTCTGCCTTTCTTTCATTTTGGGGGCATTTATGTAGTAACAGAAGTTCCATCAACTCCTGCTGTTTATTCTTTACCCTTAAGCTGTAGCCCTTTGTTGCGGCATCACAGTGTTGACCCTGGAACCAATTATTACTATGCATAACAGCCAGAAGATGATGAGACTTATTCTGCAGCCGTTGTTTTGCAGTAGCCTCGGCATATGTAAGTCTCTTGTAGTACATGGAGCAGTAGGATAAATCTGTTTAAGAACTTTGTAACACTACCTGGCCAAAAACAACAGTAAAAGCAATATGGGAGAAAATAGGCTGCTTTGCCAGTCTCTTGTTTTACAGTCCTGAGAGCGCAGCTGGGAAGGCTACAGCATTCTTCCTGCATTCAGAGAGTCAGGATGTTCTCCATTAGTTTTGATGTCTGTCTCTTCCCTGGAAGTGAGTGCATGTGCAAATGTCATGCAGATGTTGTATGAAAGCTTAATTACGCCTCTCTTTACTTTAAACTGCGGTACTGTTCTGTTTTGACCCCCACCCTAAAAGGATGTTCCTCAGAAGAGAAGGGAACCCATTTTCCCATTCTTTCCTTACTCAGGGGTTAATTGCATTTTGCACTGTGACTGTACTTCAGCAAAAGCTGAATGGAAAAACAGGACTTCCGACAAAAAGGCGGAAGTTTTTAGGCTAGCTTAGATCTTCTGTTCATTTTTAGGAATTAGAAGTCCTTAGCAATTTCAGCCAAAAGAAGATATCCCGCCTTGAGGTTACGTTTCATCCACTCGCTTTGCTTCTGAGAGGGCTTAAATCTCTCTGCTATTTCCTCGCGTTTGGTTGCTGGTCGTTGACAGCCCAGCTCAGTTAAATTGTCACAGGTGCAACTGTAAGCAGCTAGCAGGAACTGAAGAAACATGGGTAATCCCACTTAGGAAATCCCCTAGTAACTTGGTGCTCACTTGAAGCAGAAGACGAGAAATACAGTTAGTGGCAGTTAGAAAAAAGGAAGAAAAATGTCTTAGCTCATGAATCAAAATTAAAGGCATATTCACTGTTCTAATTTCTGGGGTTAACGTGTTAGCACAGCTCTTCTCGTAGTCTTCTGTACCTAGGCTCCTGAAACCAATGAAGAAATTGCTTGATTATGCTCTTAAAACTAATAACTGTACTCTGGTTCTGGGATGGCAGATAGGCAGTCAGATTGGATAAACATGTTTATATTTATTTTGCTGTATTTATTTCTATGTATGTCTTTGTGCCCATTAACTTTTCATGCTTTCACAATCGCCAGTATAATCTTTTCCCTCTTTGTTTTTAAACACCCCCTCCAATACAACAAAATGAAACAAGCCATTCTTTCAAGATGTCTGAGACCTGACTTGTTTATGTTTTCAGATGAGAAATAACAAGACTAGTCTCATAATTTTCACGAACAAATGTAACATGAAATTTTTTTTCAGTCACCTGAAAAAAATGAGATTGTCAAAATCAGCTTCTAATCTAACATGGCTTGTGACTTAAGTTTGTGGAAGAAGATTAATTGAGCAGATCTGAGACAATTTTGATGTTGTTTTTGTTTGTTTGTTTTGTTTTTCGCAGGAGTGGAGCTTCCTGTCTCTTTCTGGAAAAAATGTTAGCTTTTTTTGGGGGAGGGGGATATGTGAAATGCATTATTTCACATGCCAGTTAAAAGAAAAAATTAACAACCCCTTCGTGTCCATCATCTCTGTTGATTAAAAATACTGTTACATTCTTTTCATTTTCCTTGGGTCTTTTAAGGAAACACTTTACATTTTCACAGGATTATCTGTATGATTTTTTTTCTATTCGAAGACGAGTGGCAGTGTCACAGAATCATTTTCAAGTGGAATGCTTGGCAAATTCCCCAAGGGAAAAGTAAAAGAAAACTTTCATCAGGGATCAAAACAGAGAGTTAAGGAGTAGATAATGGTATGTCTGAGAACTATGAAAGTGTTTCTGACCAAAATCATCCAGCAGGATTTCCCACTGTGTGTTACTATTTTCAAACTTAGAGCTGTGTCTAATTATCTAAAGCTGCTGTACAATGCAATTAATGTTACGCGCCTGAAGAGCCAGGTAACGGGGCAGCTGACCATGCACGTGAACAAAAAACCTGATGTGTGCATACAAATGCATGAGGAGCAGATTCGGATGTTCACAGACCTTTGCAAGCCTAGCTTATGGGCCAGTGTGGACACACAGACGTGGAAGTTGAGGGAGGAAACAGCAGAGAGACAGCCAGTCAGTTGGGAGCATGGTGTTTAAAGTTCAGGGAAGGCATTTCTAAATTCAGTTTCAAGCCATAAATAAAAACAATTCGGCAAATAGTTACCGCAAAATTAGAGGCATTGTGACTTTTTAAGTTTTCTGAACAGCTGATACTGTGACCTTGTATTCTTTGTTATTTATGGAAATGTGTTACTTGCCAGATTGTGAAAATGGCTGCCTGCTTGTATATATATTATTTTTTAATCACTTATAAGTCAGCAGCTGCATTTTCACTAAAAGCTTAATAAAAATATAAAACATGGAAAAGGCAACATCTCTTTATTAATACCTAGATATGAAATTCTTTAAATGCTTTAAACATTCAAATCACTTGTGCAAAACAAAATGCTGGAAAAGCTTTCCCAAATAAATGACTGTCATCAAAGCTTCTTTCCATACAAGGCTCATATTTCAGATCTAAGCCTAACTAAAAAGAACAAAAATGTATGATCATCACATATTAATAAATGAGTGCCTTCTGATTGTGCAGTAATTTTACTAGGCTTTCTTTAAAGTGCAATTAGTTTTTTCCTACATTATGAAGTTTATTTGAGCTTTAGATCTTTATTTTTTCTCAGATGTTGTAAGGCAAAGCTAATCTTCATAATTGATTTACTAAATGTTGCTGTTTGTATTTGCCTATCCATGTTAAATATTGTACGGGCCTTTTGACTTTGTAACTAGCTGAGGGATCATGTGGAAGCAACAGGGTTACGTTAGTGATAAATCATTTGTGTGCAAATAATCTTTTTCCCTCTCTGTTTTTGCTGCTCCCCACTGTGCCACCATACCAAGGGCTCAGACAATTCAGCTGTAAATTTCTTAGGGAAAACCATTCAGTCTCTTCAACTATCCTGTTGCCAAAATGATGTTTCAGACTGGGTTCATCCACTTACGTGGAAGTCTGTATCTGTTAGCCTCAGGAGTGGAATAGCTGAGAATCAACTGTACATGTGTAAAGTGGCGACAGCCTGACCGCTACACACAAGCCACTGGACAAGAGCTTGGTATGAGAAAAATATTTCAAAGTGAAGATGGGAGCAAGACTGGGTTTTGCTGTTTACATGAAGCATGAGAGAAGGGGTGCTGCCGTTTTGTTCAGTCAGGATTTTAATTAGTTTCTGGTCAAAAAGTGGCACCATGGAGTTGGTGGAAATGATGAGTGGGAAGTTTTAAGAAGTCAAGTACGAAACCAGTGTTACTGATTGTGGAGTCCACCAGACCAAAGTATGCCGGCTCCAAAACTCAGTCAAAATAAACAAAATTTATCTCCTGTTTGGAAGAAGTGGAGATTTGAACAAAGCGTTCTTCAGGCCAGTTTCCTAAGAGGCCGAGCTGGAGAGAGGACAGCTTTTGGCAAGGAAAACTTGAGTTTGTCAGAAAGACTGTAGCGTTTTTTGCATCTGTCAGACGTAAGCCTAAGAATTGTGTTCTCTATAGAACATACAATACTAATTTGCCAAGGCCCAAACAGGTTTTTTGACAGTCCTTATGCTTCCAGTATACCCTGGCCTGCCTTATATGCAAACAGTGCCTTAAGGCTGGTGTCTAGACAGAGCCTTGTGTTTCAGCAAAGGGAATTAAAACCAGTCTCTGATGTCCCTAAATTTGCACAGAAATCTTTCTTTCAACTACCTGCCTCTCATATTTAATGAAAAAAATGTTACATCTCTGTTGTGTCCTGGGATGTGTGAAGATAAGGAAGGTGTTTCAGGTGTTGCTCGTCAAAGGACGTGCTATATCATGGCGTGTTCGAATGCTGCTGCTGAGCTGCTGCTGTGGGGAGTAAACAGTGGGGCTGTTGTTCTTAGACAATCCCATTCAGTGTCTCGGGCTGTCATTGTAGTAAAGGATTATTCTGACATTATAAACCATACAAAGAAGGCTCAGTGATCTTGACCTTCTTAAATCTAATATGAAATTATGATCTGTTTTGCACCCTGCAGTATGGACTTTCGGAGTCCAAGATTGTGATTCTTCAGTTCAGTCATGGTGACCTGTAGATAAATTGCCCTATCTTACAAGGCAGTAGTTAGTAGGACTGTTAGTAGTTAACAGATTCTCATTCGGTGTATTAACCTTGCTTTGCCTTTCAAAGGTACGCTGCCATTTGCTACCGTTGTAACTAATGCCATTGGTGGAGTAAGCTACTTGGGTAACAGCTGTGTCAGGATTGATGCGGTGTAGGTCATGTTGCAAGTCTTAGTTCCTCAGGTGTTCAGTGTAGTTTGTAAATAAAGCTCTTCCTTGTTTATTATTTATTTATTTTAAAAGTAACATCAAAACCTTGGTTCATAATGCTAAGGCTCTTTATTCTTTGATTGCAGGTCAAAGTCCCTTTATCAGGAAGATGCATACTAGATGCTCAATGCAAAGTACGTAAGAGAGTGTGAGAGAAATGCACTTCTCAGCCTTCAGCTCAACCAACCAAGCTTTTAAGAGATTTAAGACTGAAACTTCAAGTTCAGATTTAGCGGGTGTATTTTATTCTGACAGTAACTTGGGCAAAATAGGTAGACATGAAATGCTGCTTTGCTCTTTCACAAAGGGTAGTGCCTTGGGTCTCAGAAAAATTCAGCTTTTGTTTTTAGATAATCTACATTCCGTCATCACTGCTTGCATCACTGAAAATAGTTCCCTATAGTGCCTCTCCATCCTTCATCTGGAGTGCTCTTTGCTGTTGGTGAACAGCAAGTTTAGAGTTTTGAATAATAGACTGGGACTCAAATGGATAACCTCTATCAATTATTCATGATAGATCTCAGAGTAGCCAGCGTTCAACACTGACAATATTCATACCTTTCTACTGTAATATGAACTGTAAACGATATAGTGATTGATAGACTACAGATGACCTTTGGTCATTTTTATTAATTCCTGTTGCTGAGTTCTGTAACCTGTTTTTCATTGCTTATGCCATGGAGCCACTGGGTTTTTAAAAACTCCAGCTGTCCAGAGCTGGGAGAGGCTCTGAATTTACTGCTTATTACCTATTTATATTCTTTGGATCAGTTCTCCTTCATTTAAGGTTAATAGTTGTATCATCAGTGACTTCAGCGGGATTGTAATAGGCTTCGTGTACATATTTAGAATAATATTAAGTGAATGAAATAAAATGTTGTTAGGGGATTCTGAACTGTGGCTGATGGTGAGCAGAGGCAACTAGAGCCGTGGGGAGTTCTTCAGCAGAAGCAGAGAAAAGAAGGGACGCTTTGCCTTTGCTTGTGGCCTGCTCCTGTTTGTGTGGTCAGTTAATACAAGGAAACAGATTGAAACAATGGGAGGGTTGAGGTGTTTAGCTTCCTACCTGTATGCGTAAGGGAGTTGCATTGTATTAGCCATGCATTATGTATACTGTGCTGTGAAGAGCCTCAGCTGCATATTTAGCATTACAAAATAAGCTGAAGTTTAAGAGCATTTAGATCTGTTTACTCAGTGTCCTACTGGAGAAGTGTTTTCTAAAGTCCAAAATTAGAAAAAGCTCTTGAATTTTGCACTATTTTTTTTTCTTATGGAGTACATTGCTTATAAGCACAGTATTTTGGATTTTTGTTAGTTTGAGAATGTGCTGTAGCTACAGATCTACAGAGTCTTGGTTCTGCATTTGAACGTGCTGCTTAGGAGTTCACACAAAGGGCATGTTTAGAAGATAAGAATAAAATTCAGCCAGACTTGGGAGAAATCAACACTGGCCCCAGTACTGGAAGACAGAAGGGGATCGGGGGAGTCCTAGTCCGTGACAACAACCAAAAGTAACCCACAATTGGAAGATGAGCCAGAAACATCCATTCCACAGGAGACCTAGATGCACTCTGTGTTGCAGACTCTGCCAGCAGAATTGTCTGTGTGAGGCTTTACAGCGATGTCACCCCCTGACCAGTATAGGTCTGGTGGAGGGGACCCCTAGTGCAGATGCAGTGATGTCAGCTAAGTGGCACTTTTAACTGGGTTTTGCGTAGATGAAGGGGATTTTGGCTGTAACAACACAAATAGCAGCCTTGCTGGGTTATCTGCATCCACGCTGACAGTCCTGTGGGTGTCCGGTTTTGGCTCCTGGCACGGATGTAGCGTTGGGACTCGTGGCGTGTGGATCCTCACAGTCACAGAATCACAGAATAGTCAGGGTTGGAAGGGACCTCTGGAGATCATCTAGTCCAACCCCCCCGCCAGAGCAGGGTCACCTACAACAGGTTGCACAGGACAGCGTCCAGGTGGGTTTTGAATGTCTCCAGAGTGGGAGACTCCACAACCTCTCTGGGCAGCCTGTAACACCAAGGCTGCTCTCCCCATCAGACCTGTGAGGCAGGGCTTCTTGGTGAGGGGTGACAGGGACGGCGGTGGCTTGGGTTGCAGTAACAGCTACGCCACTACTCCATTGTGGGTGGGGGTGCTGTTGTACTTGGCGTTTGCGGAAGCAGGACACAAAAAGTGTTTGGAAACCCTGCCACCTATGCTCACAAGGTCGCTTAAGTCACAGACACTAAACCAGGAAATCTCTTCCCTTCAGCTTCATTCCAGGGAAGGAACTGTGGCAGGCTTTAGCCGTACACGCTGCAGGCGTTCAGGAGACTGAATCCGATGTGTTAATTTACCAAGCAGTGCTGCTGGCACACCTGTCCTGATCCTGCTGCTGTGCCTCCCCCAGCATCCCTGGAATGCCAGGCACCTCTTCCCGGGGAACACCGGTCCTCATGCTCAGCTCCCTTGTATTGGTGGTGCGTCTTTAGTGTAGCTGAAAGTAGGGATGTTTTCCACTCACCAGTCCACCTTAACAGAGCATTAGTGGCAAACATATTTTGTTGATCAGTGTGATTCCAACTCTGCAATAATATGTAGACTAACCAGATGGAGGCTTGTACCTCTTGTGATTGTAAAATTAACCAGAATCATTGATAGTTATGAGAGTGATGACGGAGACCCAGGCGCTGTCAGAACAATGTGCTTTGAGGCATGCTTAAATCTGTTAGGACAATATTTCGTGTTGGTGCATGCTCAGTACATAATTTAACAACACAGGGAAGCACGTCTGCCTTGCTCTCAGCTGTGAGGGTGGATAAGGGATGAAGACTAATCGCTACTGAATTTGACTCAGCAGAGAAGGGACAGGTCCCACTCCATACAGAGGCATGTCCAAGAAATTTTAGTCTCAGGTCCAAGTACCTGTATTTTTAGGTTTTGTTTGTTTTGGTATATTAATACATAAAATAGGATTTTCTAAATTTCTGAAGAAAGGTTTTTTTTTTTTTAAATTGGAACCTCGTGTGAGAACTTCCAGGGAATCAGTGAGAAATTTGTAAGAAACAGCTGGAAATAACAGTGGAGAAGGCAGTGCCATCTCTATTCTTTTCCTGCCTCACAGCCCACAGATGTACTATAGATCCCTGTTCATTTACATCAGTGACTGAAGGACCTATTTAAATGAATGAACTTAATGAATTAGTAAGTGCAGGGGGGGAAGAAACCTGCATTACAAAAGGTACTTTGTTCTTAGATGCTGAGAGTAAGTTTGGTTTGATATTTCATAACATAGCGCTGACTGCCGTTTGCTGTGTTTTGTAATACACCCCTAGTAATATGAGATCGCACCACAGATTCCTGCTATTAAATGGTTATTCAGACGTGTTGCACTACCAGCAGCTTTTTGCTTGCATGTGAATTATTAGGTGTTTGAATTAGCAAAATGTGTATTAGCAAAGTTTTTGCTTCGAGTAGTACAGCAGACACTTCAGCCATTTGGTCGTCAGCTACAGTCGTTCTGCGTTTGACCTTCTCAAAATAATGCCTGCTAGTGCCTCTGTAATTAAACATCTGTCAGGGTTTTCAAAATGCCCTATGGGTTTTCTTTTGGGGAAGGGGGGAACAAGCCCCTGCTTTTAGGGGGAAAAATGGTGTGTGTAATAGCAAAATGTATTTTGGCCGTTTTTGCGGGAGGGCAAACTTAGGAAATCAGCAGCTTTCTTCTCCGTTTTGGCTGATGTAAATAAGCAGTAAATTTATTGAGACATCCGGCGCAAAACTGGTGTGAGAACAGAACTTTGGGCCTCTTGTGGCAGCTTGAGCAGATGGGTGCCTCTTACTATTTCTTAAAAAATGAAATGACAGGGAGATTAGGGTTTAAAAAATCACAGCTTCTATTGCATGCATTAATTAAAGGAGTTTAGTGTAATAATTTTATCTTATTGTTCTAAAGCATACGGTCAGCTACTTCCAATTTTTAAAAGTTCTCAGCCCTTCTCTGGGAGCCACGGCTGTTTGTTCAGTTAAATTCCTTCCGATTAAGGCTCCCTGAATAGTCATTGCATTCATATACCGAGACCAGCTCTGTTTTCTCTATGCTACGCTGATAATGGGGTCACTGGGAGATTTCTGAATTACAAGTTCTAACTGAAGTTATAGCGCTTCAGGTATGCTTCACTGCTCAGCACAGTCCGATGCTCCTCAAAGTACCATTGGAGCACTTGGGGCAGTGGCTCATACATGTCTGTTCCTGACTTGCTTTGCTCACAGGGAGAGCAGGGTAGCAATTTTGGTTATTTTCTATCAGGTCCAAAATATCATAATATTTTTTAATACCAAAAGAAGTTGGAGCCCAACCTCTGCAATGATCTAGCAGTACTAGCATTTTTGGTTTTTCTTTATTTTAAAGATATGCCTGCAAAAACCTGTTCTTTATCACTTTTCCCCTGCAAAATATAAACCTGCAGATTTTTCAAACCTGAAAATGGCATGCATCAAGAGTGCCGGTTTAGCAACCTCAGGTAGGAGAGGTGAGCCTCCTCTGGGGTCTTAAGCTGATGGGCTCTGACAAGGTCACTTCAAGAAGAAGGCCCTTATTGTAACTGCCACGCAAGTTTTATTTGAAAATGTCAGTCCTATGGATACTGTGGATTTGTTGCTGGTTTTGCTTCTTCCAGCAAAACTTGACATTCCCTGGAAGAGCAGATGTTCGTGGAATGAACTCCTTCTGGGGAATTAACTAACTAAGAAGATCGAGCTTCTGCGTTCTTCCAAACCGTGTATCCCGAGGCTGCAGTGTGGTGTCAGGGCTCTTCCTTGGCAGTGCTTGATAGACACGTAGGCTAAGACTGGGTGAAGACCTGTAACCGTCTGCCAGGCTGGTGATCCGGTGCTGGAGTTCAGCAAGGGAAAGGGGAAGAGCTGCGAGTCCAATAGCTTTCCTGTTTTCCCTTTAAACTGATGATCAGGAGATGTGGAGATGGCATCCATTTCCAGCAATTTGCTGGAGAGCTTGTCCTGGTGCCAGTTCAGGGAGTGAGTAGGCAGAGGTGATTTATCCTTTCCATCTCTGGCCAGCATCACCTGGTAAACGTGGGCTTTGCATCTGGGATATGGAGATATTTTCATCAGCTCTGAGACTGACCAGGTGATGAGTAGTAAAATGATGATGAATACAAGTTGTGTGTCTCTCTCTTTCCTTCTTTTTTTTTTTTTTTTTTTTTTTTTTTTTTTTTCTTTTTTTTTTTTTCCCAGATTTATTATTTGGCCAAGCTGGGAAGCGCCACTCCCAGCAGTTGGGAGGAGCACCTTGCAGGAGCTGAGTTGTTGTTCTTTGCCTTATTAAGTGCTACAGCTCCCTGTAACAAGCTATTAAGCTGTTGAGGGCAGGCCGATCTATCTTTAGACTGTATTGACCCATTATCACCCTGAGTCTTCACGTCTTAGAGGACAGGCCACACCAAATAAGGGATTTCTTAGATCCTCTTAGATGTAGGAAGGAGCTTGGTAGAAGAGGTGGGTTGGCACCCACCCTCAATCACAGTAAAAGGGGCTGTTGATAGCACATTTCTGGCTTTGGGGGAATTGAAAACCTCCTCAGAGTGTGTCTCAAAGTGAGGTGAGACTTGTTCAGTGGTGGATCTCCATTTTGAGGGTGCAGCCATCTCTTGCAGAGAGAATCTGCAGGATGGAGAAAACTATAAATCGGCAGGGATTTGGGGTTGAGAAGACTGGCAGAGGGACAGAGACACTCTTCACAACCCCTCCTAGTGCCTTTCAACTTGGATTATAAAACCCATCAGCCTAGAATTTGGAAGCAACTTTAACTGAGCTCATGCCAATACATTAAATTTCTCATACTTAATTTTGAAATGAAGGCTAGAAAAATTTCATAAAAGCTACTTAAAATGAGTCTAAGATCCAAGTAGGCATATTTTGAAAGTACTGTTTGTAGCAGGGTGATATTACAGTGTTTAAATCGCTGCTTTCCACAGAAAATAATTCATTTCTTATGAATCAGTAATGTTGTTAGACAAAGTATTGCTTTGTTTTCTGTGGGGCTTTTTCAGCGTAGTAACAAGATGACTCAGATAGTAACCTGGATAATTAGGTTACTTAGGAACAATTTCTATTAAAAATTTAGGTTTATGTTCTTAACATTACAGCTTAAGTTTGCTACCCGGTAGTAGTGGATCTATTTTGAACCGAAATAGAGTATGCATAAAAAGTTCAGCTCCACTTTAAAGGCACTTCGCATTGTAAATACAGGAACACAACATTGCAGTAGCAATGCATTTTTTAGGTAAACAGAATGAAGAGTTTTTTAGAAGAGCTGCTATGGTACTTGCACTTCTGATTTACTTGAAAACAAGGATTGCATTTTACGACAATATTAAAAGTACTCCGCAGTCTTAAATGTTTTAAGTTGTTTCTATTGAGAAGATTTCCAGGGTAAAACTCAACTTCACTTTGAAGTCTGACACTAAACAGCAAGAAAGCATCTAGCACAATGCAAGTGCCAGTGATATTCAGCCATGTGAAATTCCTGGTAGTTTAATTGAAGTCTGAATTTTCAATGTTTAGGTTGAGGGAGCATGAATTTCTTGGGCAAGAGTTACTGCCTAAAGGAAGTTTTTCGACTTTCCATAAGCACAAATATAATTCTCTGTAAGTATAAAAGTTGAGAGAAACTGAAGAGTGGTGTTCAGAGATGCTGGGGAAAAGAGAAAGGCAAAGAGAATGTAAAATGCTGTTTGTTCATTTTTAATTTACATTTTTTCCATAATGACTGGGACTGTTTTTGCCCTACATAATTACTGCAACTAGTTAACTTGAGTGAAAGGAAGGAATAACCAGGCTACAAACTCTGATCCAGATATGCAATTGTAGTAAATGACAAAGACTGGATATGACGAGGAGTTAGGATCAGTATAGCTGTTCTCAGTGTGTTACATCTTAAAAAACTGGCAGTGCACCATTTTATTAAGTTCCCTGTCCTGGCCAGGGCAGGTGGTCAAGGAACCACAACTGAACTTTAGCCAGAGACTTTTACAGGGAGAACTGAGTTGGGCAGAGGACAAATCTTCTCAGTTGGAGCTAGGAGACACTCTTGCTTCTGAGTAACAGTGCTTCTCTTCCAGAGGACAGACAACTTTAATCTCAGAGGGATTGAACAACTTTCTCATGGTTGTTTCTGGGACTAAAGTATGTGGTAAAACTGAAAACTGTAACTTGGAGTGTGTTTGGATGCCTTTAACTACAAAACCATCCACCCTCTGAGATACATTTTTTTTCTTGTGAAGCAGAGAATGAAGCAAGACAAGAGGACAGAGAAAGATCACTGGTGAGTAGCAAGAAGGATGTGTTCTCGAGATACTGGAAGGGTGTAGGGGAAGGAGCTCCAGAAGGTATCTTTATGGTTTGACTAAGGCAAAACTAGGTGTAATGAGCTTTTCTGTGGGCTGGATAATACAGAAAGATAGACGGGAGGATTCAAACAAGAAGGGCTAATGAGAAAAGCGTGAGGGTAAAGTCTTTTTGTGGGAACTCGGTGGAGACTGAAAGGTTGACTCAGCTTCGTAGTTGGTGGAAGGCACTTTGCTGCGGAATTCTCTGTGCTGCCATAGAGGGTGGCTTTCACATCTGTGACCTGAAACACAGACCACTGAAATCTAGAAACAATGCTGAGGAATCGCTTCTCATGGGAAACCTGCTTGCAAATCCCAAACAAGATGAAAAGAGGTACCTCACAGTGTAGAATTTCTTAAATTATAGACAAAAGAAAACTTTAAAGGCTCTTTTAAAATAAAAAAGAGGGGAGGGGAGGGAAACTGTTGACAGTGAGCTTGGGAAAGCCAGTAGTTCATCAACAAATATACAAAATTAAGACAGAGCCTTGGAAAGTCCCTGGTAAGCTCTGTGCTCTTTTATGCTCTGATTTTTGTGGAGGAACTTGCATTCTGTAAGAATGGAAGAATTATTATGTGAATTAAATCTAAATCTTTAAACTTGGCAGTTTTTTGAGAATTTACCTTGAAAGTGACACTCCTCATTAAACTTTTGTAAAACATCCTTAAATTGCGTGTTCTGAATTTGCTGCTGTTGCTGTCAATTCCAGAAGAATCAAATGGAACAGTGTAGTGTCAGGGAAGGAGCTGGTGGTTTACTCTCATTCCTCCACAGGCTGAAATGGAACGGAGATGCCAATCAAAGTACCAAGTGCGCTTGGGTGCCTAGTAGTGTTTCCATGTGTTGCAGAACATGACGAAATATACTTGTCTTCTGAAAGCTATGCCCTATGAATGAAAGCATATGAAGTATGTTTTAATGCTGAAAACTAGGAGTACCTGAAATCCCTTATTACTTTAACAAACCTAGGCCTTTGTTTCAGAGACTCCTCCCCCTAAATCCTTGATTTTTTTTTTTTTTGCTGAGGATAAAGTGTTGTCTCCAGTTNAAAGTGTTGTCTCCAGTTATCCCGCTCCTGGTCTTTGTCTTAGGCTCGAAGTTGAATTCAGAATATAAATATGTACTTTTTTTCTTCTCCTCACTACATTTGGCAAAATCTGAAGTTTTTTATTCACTTGCCCTCTCCAAATATTTAAATGTAATGTGTTGATTGCAGCATGTTCCCTTGTCCTCCTCTGACCATAAACCGTCAGTCTGGAGTAGTTTAAAACTGACTTGGATGCAAATGTTGGATACCATCTCCATAGATACCTGCTTTCTTGTGCACGTTACTGCTCGTTGGTTTGCTTTCCTGTCAGTTGTATGTAAGTGAAACTTCTGCTCCTACAGCACTTTTTTAATCTGCAAGACTGTTCTCCCAATTAGCACTCTGCAGGCAAAGGTTTTTGCATTTGTGAGGTCTCTGTATTTTCTTCCCCCACGTTTCAGTGTTTTCCCCGGTGGCTGCGCTTAGGAAAGTTCAAGCGATCCTTTCCTGCAGAGGGATGCATGTGGGCTAACTGTTTACCATGCATCAAGAATGACTCTTGGAAAAGAAAGAGATTGGCATTACCTCATCCTGCTGCTGACTGACTGACTGCCCAAACTCTGGCCTGTTTTGATGGAGATCTTTCTGCACAGCGGGAGCAGTGAACGAAAGTCAAAACCTCTGTGTTGGAGGTTTTGTTCTGCCTAAAATGGATGCTTTTCTACCATCTGCAAACATGGTGCTTCCTGTAAAGTAACCTGTATTAGCCTGTTGGGGTCTATTGATTTCAAGGGAGTTTTGGTTTTGAGAGAAGGTATAATATAGCACACTATGTAGAAAAGCCCATCTGAATACTGTACTTCCCGTCTCTATTCCTGGCATTTCTCTAATTACACCCCAAATCACTGGCCCAGACACAGCTTCAGCTGCGAGGAGGTTTTTATTGTCTTTATTTTCTTGGTGGTTGCAAACACTTTGACCACTTTGATTGTTAAACACGTTGGCACACCTCAGTCCTGCGGGAAGCGTTTGTCGTTGGAGAGGATGGAGCCCCTACTCTGCCCCACAATTGGTCATGGAATGACTCGTGTCCCCGTCACGCAGAGGCGTAACGGCGTGTAGGGTTTTGGTTATGGATGGCAGGGGAGCTCAGCTCAGACGCTTCTCCGGAGTGGGGACCCGGTGTCCCCAAATTCACAGCTGGTGAAAGGTGTGATGGGTAGGTCTGTGGGATGCTGGCTGCCCCTTCCTGGTCCTGTGGCTAGTTCTCCTCTTTCGGCACTGCGAGCTGCTTCCGTGGTGTGGTGGTGGGTGCTCACAGGTACGCCAGTGACTTGACCGGCATGGAACGGGTCTGCCCGGAGCGGGTGGTGAAGCAGGGAGCAGTCCCAACGAGGACCGCTTCTCCTGGGAGCGGTGTCCCACATGGTGCTGCTGTTGCCTGGGGACACTTCTGTGGGGTGAGCTCCTCTTTTGGGTTGGTTGGTTTGTTTGTTTTATTTGTTTGGTGGCTTTTTGTTTTGGGTGTTATTTTTAAATGTATTTATTATTATTATTGCTATTTTATTTTTTTCCCCCCTCCAACTTGGTGTCAGAGGACCCAACTGAGGTCACGGGTGCTGATGGTGACTGGAGGGGTGTGTACACACGGAGGGGAGGTTTCCGCCTGCTTGGGGCTGGTGGCCCTGAGCAGCACCTGTGGCAGCATTGTCACCTGTTGGGGGGGTTTATTGGTGAGGGTGTTTTTATTCTCTTTTTTTTGTTGTTGTTGGTTTGGGAGTATTTTTGCACTGTGGGTAGGGGTTTGGTTGGTTTGTTTTTTGGTTTGTTTGGGGGGCGTTTCTACGCTGCGGGCTTTTGGGGCAGGCGGGCCAGGCAGCACCCGGCCTAGCCCAACGCGGAGACAACGAGGCGCTTTCGCACGGNTTTCTCCTGCTCGCCAGCTCTGCGGTGGGCAGCTGCCCGGTGCCTGCTTGCTGCTGAGCCACGGGCCGACATGGGCAGGCAGGGAAAACAACAGCGCCGCGAACGAGAGCGAAGATGCCGAGGGTTTTCTCGTAGGCAGGGTGCTGTAAACATCCGATTTGACTGTGCTCTTTGGGGCACGGGAGCTACCGTGGTGTGTTCGTGGCAGGGGAAGGTCAAATGTGCTGCGCGTGATGGTAAACTCACAGGGTGGGATTTTAACTGAGAGCATTACTTGCACGCGGAGGAAGGTGCCCAGGTGAAGTACCCCTTAGTAGTGCTGAGAGCGTATTACTTAATTCACGGGGACAGGTAACTCCGTTAGCTACGTACCCTTTCTCGTAACTGCTTTGGGTCGCTTCAGAAGCTATGTGTTTCTTTTGATCGGAGAACTAAAACTGCAGTGGGCTTGATGCAATGCCTGTGCCATAAAGACTAGTTATCACCTGGACCTTGTGTGTAGTCAGGTGTGCGGGTGGACTAAGTCACGGATTAAATGCGTCTTAGTGAATAGATTTAAAATCACTCTGACTTTGAGAAGGATTTTCAAAACGCTTTATTTTTGTGACAGTGTCCTAATCTGTATCTTTGCCAGAGTTGTTGTGGTAGTAAGTTACTCTTTGTGTGATGCTACTGGTAATGCACACATACGCACATACTGTGCAATTGTTTACCTCTCTCTTTTTGGAAATATCTGGGCAAACTTCTGTTTTTCTGTATGATTTTTTTGCTTTTTAAAAATCTGAATTAACCAGATTAATTTCTTAAACCTATTCTTCTTCAGGCAAGTTTTATTTCTGTCTGGAAGCAGTCTTAAAGAGTCAACTGTGGCTGGAATGGGGGGTGTCCTGCCTTTTGTAACAGGCGGGTGTGGATAAATGGCAAGTGATATAGGTGATCTGAGAAGCTCTGTCTTTACTGGTAACTTAATCCTTTTTTTTTTTTTTTTTCTGTGAGGTTTTATGTGCATAACAACAGACTCTGCAACTGATGCACAGCTCAGGTGGTGGAGTGGGGAGGTGGTTTGGTTACCTCAGTTCCCCTCGTCCCTCCCCAGTGCATTGGTTAACCCTGCTGGAGTTGCTCTGACCAGACCTATTGTGCGCTGCTGGGAAAGCAGATGGCCTTCCTGAGTTTCCAAAAAATCAGGTCCCTGTAAGACCTGAACGCTGGGGAATAATTAACACTTAAGCTCCTCAGGAGGAGAGGTGTCAGTACTGCTTCTTGCAGAAATACACCAGACCACAGCCCTCGCCCAAGAACCGATGCAGCTTGTTCCCAGCGGGGTGTTCCTCCATCCCACCGGGTTTGCATGTCTGAGGAGAAGAGCTTACACTGAAGTGGCAGGCATCTTTCTGTTTAAGGACACCTCGTGTAGATAGTCGATCATCAACATTTTAAAATCTTCCCTTTGTTAATCCCATGGCAGGCGCAGGGATTTTTCTTGCTGCTTTCTATGGGTTTGCTCTCAATACGGAGACAAAAGACGGTAATGAGGTTAACTGAACCTCTCACCCAAAATGGTGTTTGCAGGCTGCTGCAGGTACATGTGTAGAAGCACTTTTCCATAAAACCAAGTTTGTAAATTGTCCTTAAACATACTTTCCTACTTTTTTGGAAGGTATGTAACAGAACAAGGGCTGGGGAAAGGAAAAAAATCTGGAGTACTTTCTAGCTCCATTCTCGATGTGCATTGAGGTTTTTTTCAAATTCTTTGGAAAAGGAGAAATTCCAAATTAAGCCAGCCTGTGGCAGTGTTTTTCAGCATTTCTTTTGCTTCTGCTGCATTTAAAGCTTAAGCCTTGGTGCTAATTGGAAAAGTTGGGAAGCTTCCTATGTTCTATGCAATAGTTAGTTTCAGTATTTAATAACGTTTTAGCATTTTAACATAGCTCTTATTAAAATTAGTGTGTGATATAAATAATCATGACTCATAGGTGCAGAATTTCTATTTCGTTGCCTATGAAGCTTATTTTAAAAGTGATGTGTTGCTATTGTCATTTTTCAAATGGATTTGACCCCCCCCTTCTCCTTTAGCATAACAATGTTTCTATTATTTGAAGGATTCATTAAAACACATTTGGAGATGGTTCTTCCTTTTTTCAATACATCTTTGAGATATCCCCTTGTCTCCTGACCTTCCTGAGCCACATTGTGCACGGTGGGGTGATTCTCATCTGACTTCCTTCCCAAACAGAAGGCTTCCTCTTTTTTGAAATGGGAAACCTACACACCAGAAATGAATAGATCCTGGAATTTCTTAAATCTTTTAAATTACATCTTAAAAAATACTTTTTTCCGTACTCATTTTCCAAATTAATAAGACTTTAAGAATTTAAGCAAGCCCAGAACTTTGATGCTCTCATGAAGTCTCAAATTTACCTCTTGGTATAAAAGGAAAAGTGTCAGGAAAAATTCTAAAACTCCAAATCCCTTTTAGAGCGCAGTTCACCCGCAGGCAGCTGCCCTTTCTGCTGCCTTGCTGGTGGCGGTAGGTTCCAGCCTGCTTTGTCTGTTAGCTCTTCAAGGGGATTACGGAAGTTGCCAGTAAATGGCTGATGTCTTTAGTGACCTGCGTAACGCTGTCACAGAGTTGTTTCAAGCTAGGTCTGAAAGGCCATTTACTTTGCTGGAAATGCCTCCCGTAGTTATTGTTACGGTTTCCTCTGTTCCTACACCAAGGAGCAAGGGAGGACACTGGAAAGAAAGGGATGGGGAAAGGACTTACCTAGCAATTAGCCAACCTGCGAATGCTGCTGCCTTGCATGGTCAATAGGAGCAAATGTGCTGATGGTGAGCTGGAGGCTGGGTGGAGGGGAGCTGGGTCTGGCCGGCGGGACCTCAAACCTCTTCTTTTGAGGCCTTTGGCTCAGGTCTGTGGGTTGTGTGGCATGTGTACCGTGTTTGGTGCAGTTCAGCTGCAGTCGGTACTGAGATGGTTGTCTTGTCCAGCGGCCGCCCTTGTGGCTGTGGCCACATGTTCCCTGGTAGCTTTGATTCCTTTCAGTCCATCTGGAACAGAGCTGTTTAAATCAACTTTTGAACCGTCAGTAGCTTAGAGCCTTCCTGTACCTTGAGGAAACTCTGCACATCCCACACCCTGCTGGGCTCAGCCCCTCATCTGTCTGGCACCATCCTTGTGGTACCGCGTAAAGGTGATAATTATGATCCAGCAGTCTCACCCTCGTTGAAGGCGTCCAGTTTCCAGTGATGATAGTTCAGTCTGTCCAGCCTATGTCTTGGATTTGATCTGACTTGCTTCTTTTCATATTCCAGCCCTGCTTTCTTCCATTCTCTTTCCAAACTCCTTTTTCCTTTGGAAGCCTGAAAAAAAGTTAACACGCAGAACAGATCTTTTTTTAACCCAAGTACTGTTTACTGTATAACTAGAGAATCTTTGAATACTCACAACACTTTAAAAATTATGATCTACATTCACTTTTCTGCGATGTGCCACTGACTGACATGCAGACTAGAGATCCCTGACTGCCTTAAGTCTGTGAACAGAGCCACCAGCCATGGTAGCATGGCCTTTGGCAGGAGGAGCAAGGTAAATTAGGTCATGCAGAGCTCCTTACTTCCATAGCTGTGCTACCTCTGTTACCACGCTGGGCTTGCTGGCTGTAACTTAGGTATTTCTGCAGAACCGTATCCTACAGCACAGCTGTACCCTCTGTTTTTAGACTGAGAAGCACTAGTAAAGGGCTTTATGATGTATGGCATTATGCTACCCACGCTTAACAAATGACAGGAGAAATGAACTATTGGATGAGGAATGTTAAGCTGTAGGGGATGGCTGCCAGTCCACAGTCCTGACCTGGAAAGCCTTTCTCCTTAAAGTACTTGAAGGAAGAGGAACAGGTGGTGGTGAAGAAGGTGCTCTGGAGCAGACACTGTGGCAAGTCTGACTGTTGGAACGAAAGGGAAAATCTCCAGGAAGATTTACGACTGTTTGGGTCTATGTTTGGAGTGGCTCTACAGGCAGGCTGCCACTTGATTAAAAAAAAAGTAAAAATAAAAAATTCTGAGTCATAATTTTCCATCTCCTCTGCAACTAGTTTTGATGTGTCAAAACCAATTGCACTTCTCCTTTCGTGCCTTAAACGAAAAAAGCTAAAAAAAAACCAACCCAAACCCCAAAACCACAACACCCCCTACTCAAATCCAACCCTCTCAAATTTAAGTATCCTGCTGTGTTAATGGTCATATGCCCTTTCTTTTCCCTCCTTCTACCTGCACCAAACTTAGCAAGCAGGGCCACACGCGCAGAAATGCCTAGCAGCTACAGAGCGCACTGGAAGTACTCCGCTTAGGTTTTGGACCAGTTCATACAGTAATTCTATTAACTCTGGAATTACGACAAAGCTGTGCTAGAGTCAAATTGGTATCATCTGGCCTAATCACTTCCTAATTTTGCAGAGCATTCCAGGGGTTTTATATCCCATAATTTTCTTTAAGTATATTATGAGCAGCAACATTTAAGGCAATGCCAAATTGTGCAGTTTTAATTTTGGCAAGCGGTCCCTGCAAGTGTTTTTTGTATTGGTCCTTTGTACGTATTCATCTCTCCTTCTATTTTACCTGTAATTTGTAGGTAAGTACTTACTGTTCCCTCACCGCCTTCCAGGATCCAGACGGTGATGTGGGACTTTGAAGGTGCCTGTACTTTTTAAGCTGATGTGGTCAACCCTTGCCTCTGCCTCCACTGCGGCACTTTGGCGTTGCATATCCTAAAGGAAGAAAAACAGGTTTGAAGTTTTGTGAGATGCGGATAGAGTTGCAAAAGCCGTGCATAATGTGGACCACTCACTTTGGTTTCTCGGCACCGTGCTTTGCTGGGCTGTAGCTGGAGCAGGTCTGCATGAGAAGGGAAGACATCAGGGTGCTCTTGAAGCTCACAGGGCAAAGAGGGGCAGTGAGGCACAACCGGGAAGTCCAGTCCCCTGTCCCAGAAGGGGGGATGCAAGCAGGATGCGGCAACAGCATGGGGGCTGGATGGATGCATTAGTTGCAGCCTTGCTGTGTGTGGCTGGGCAGACCGGTGTCACCTCCCCTCAGCTCTTTATTTAAAGGACGAGCTTTCTTCTCAACCAGCAAAAGCCCCACTGAAGTCTTAACTACCTTTGGGTCAAGCTAGTGTTGATGAAAGGTGAAAAGGGCACTTGGAAACAATCTGACAACAGGAGCTACAGCTTCGCCTGCAGATAAGTACACATTATTTTGTGGGGTTTTTCCCCTGCTCCTGGGCAGAGGTTACCCTCACAGACCTGTGTGAGAAATACGGAGGTGAAAGGATTGGTAAGTCATCGTTAGCTTTGCCGCTGCCCAGAATTCATATGCACCGTGTGTGTAATGACTTAAAAAAAGATCATCCCATTGAGGAGGTACAGAGAGATGTGATGAACACTAGAAATGTCGTGTCGGTGGCACACTGCCAGCAGCAGCCATTTTACCCACATGTGCGCTTACACTTCATTTACGTGCTCTGCTGTGGATGCTTTCCTTCCCTTACCTTCAAATAAAGTCTGTGTTGACTCTGGAAGGGCTGATACCTGGGAGACAGATCCCAAAGCACCTGGCGCTAGAACAGAGTTTGCGTTTGGACTTCGACATGAAGCTGTTTGCACTTGATGTGCACCTGTGCGAAGCTGAGGGTGATGAAAAGATACTACGTGAGGGGAGAGTGGAGTAAGTTGCACGTGGAGCTGCTCTTGCAGCCAGTTGGCCTTTGGGAGGCTTGTAGCATCGGTACCCTGGATAACAACAAAGCCAAATACTCTGTAGGAAAAGTTACATACAAGTAGCTGGAAAGAAAAAGTTTACTGTGAACTTTCAGGTTGGTTTTTCATCATGCCTCCAGTACCTAACAACATGCACTTCAGCCTGACAGATTTTAGACCTGATACCCTTTCTCCCACCCAGTTCCTCAGTTACTTTGCTGGTGCCTATTCACTGATTGTGCTTGAAATTCCAATAACCCTACTGGCATTTGCATCTGTGGCTGTGCGGAGGGGGGATGGTTTCAGGCTTCTCTCTCTTTCTTTTTTTTTTTTTTTTTTTTGTTCCTTGAAGTGTGACATAATTCTAAAGCGTTTTTGCTGTGCAAAGGAATTTGTAATTTTACTGAGCTAGGGAATACCTTGTAGAAAGGGATCTTTTGTGTGCTATACCATAACTGTTGTAAGACTCAGTTTTCACTCATCTTAAAAGGTTAAGTTTCAAATTTAATCAACTAAAATTTTTGTGGTTTTTTCCCGATCACTTCAATGACCTTTCAGATTCTTTCCAAAATGCAAAACTAATACAATCGGTATATCTGATGATAATAACAATAATAATCTAAAATAATTCAAAAACCTCAACATGTGCAGTCCAGAACTGAACAAACTTTATTGAATTAGTTTGATGGTTGCCTATTCATGGTTTTTGCTGCCCAGATTGTAAGAGCTCAGTGGGTTTTGTTTTCACAAGCAGCAGGTGTCCCCCCGCACAATGCTGGAGAGATTAGTCAAATGGAGACTGGGGAGTGTTGGGAGCGGTGCGCTCAGCCGGCCTGTCCTGCTTTCATCCCCTGCAGTGTCCCCCAGTGCTGCAGAGGGAAGGAGGCGAATAATATAACAGGGCCCTTTGGCTATTTGCACACTCGGGCAAATGGCGGTACAGTGTTTTAAGCATTTAACAGCGAGGGTAAAAAGTAACTTGCGGGTAACTTGCAGAGGGTAAAGTTAGTGAAATGAAGCAAATGGGGCTTCAGAATAAATCTGCATGTTGTAGTTCCAGGAATGGAGGAAAGCCTGAAAGCAAACGTACAAGAAAAACAGCTGAAAAATAGCATGGTGGTAATAGCAGTTGAATTCAGAGCTCCAAGCATTAGTCATTTAATCATCATGGCAACGGTGGTAGTACTGTTTGGGAAGAAAAGAGTGGAAGGAAAAAGCTGAATTTTATTACCCTACGGTTCCTAAAAACTTTAGCATTGCTTTGGTTGGATAATAATTTCCCCTCCCTGGGCCTGCTCCCAAAAACCAGGGATACAAAACTGCAGTTCTTCTCTCTCTGCTTGTAAAATTATGGTTTTCCATAGTTGGCATCATCCTTTCCCAAGAAATACTTGGTTGCAAGTTGACAGTGGCCATCATGCAGCCTTGTCCTGCAGTTGTCGGCCATGAGATTAAAAAGTCAGTGAGAAGGATCTGTAAGGTTTAGATGTAGAAAAGGAGAATGGAGACCATGAATGCAAACTATACCAACAGGCTGCTAGTTCTGGTTACCGAATAAACCCAGGTCATGGGTTTACCAAAGATGGAAGTATAGAATTGTTAGAAATGTACAGCTCATGGCATTGGAAGTGAAAAGGTAACTCTCCAACACCTAGCCACAAAAACGATAGGAAAAAAATTACATATTTTTGAAAAATAATACGGAAAAGCAGTGCAGTATAACCAGAAACATCTCTCTTCGGGACCAGATGAAGGCAGGACTTCTTGGCACACGTGGGACTCGTTTTCTCTGCGTTCCTGGGCTGTGTCACAGGACAGCGTTGCTCCCTGTTCCCTCTCGCATAGCTGAAGGAACACCTCTGCGGGGCAGGGTGAGCTGGCTGACTGATAAACCGTCTTTATCAGCCAGCATCTCAGTCTCAAAAGCTGTGTTGGGTTTCTGCCCTGTTAAAAACCTCAAACCTCAGCCAAAACCACCCACTGTCAATTCTAAAATTAGTCTGAGAGGAAGCAGGGCTATTAGTTGATCATGTGCTTCCTACCCTTCAGCGTCACCCTCTTACCTGCTAGCCTGCCCCATCCTGCGGTACTGAGTACTCCGGTCTAATCCTTGGTTGTCCCATTTTCTTGAATTACTGTGGAGCTGGTGTAGTTGCGTCTGAAGGCATCAAATAACATGCAAAGCAAGATAAGCTTTGCAGCCGAGAAGCTGGATCTCTTATCAAAACAGCATAACTTTGTATTCTCACTGTCATTGCAGCATGTGGCCTTGTGCTGTCAGAAAAGCTAAGAGAGTTTGTAGGAGTTGTCTCTCACCTCACGCCCGCTTTGCCACCATGTTGGGGATCTGCCGAGTGACGCAGCCAGAGCAGAAAGCAGGGGAGGTGGAGGATAGCTTGTGGAATATGAAAACCAGACTTGCAAGCAGCTAGAACAGGGGGCATGGCTGGTGTAAGACAGATCATCCTCTGCAAAAGAGATACTGAGTCTCTTCGAACAGCCCAGCCTGCAGTATATATATTTTGGTTTATATATATGTATGTATGTGTATATAAAAATGTGACCAGCATGGCCATCATGTGTCTTCTTCAGAGTGGTAGTTTTAGTTTTATAATGCATACTTTTATTTGTGAAAGCTAAGCTGAAGAACCTTACCTAGTACACTCATATTTAACTTGCTGTCTATTGTAACATCTGTTATTTTCAACATTGCTGCTTCCCAGATTTCACCCTCCCACTGCATGGGGTTTTTTGGATCATTTCCCTTCACTTGTCTTAGCCTGCTTTTTTTTTCCAGAATGAATCTCGTTTGATTATTTTCAGACTGCATTTCTATTCTCTCCAAGTCCCTGTGCATTATTTTCTTGTCCCCGTTATTTTTGCAGCTCCTCCAAATGCGATATTTCCTGGAGATTTAAGTTAGCATGCTGTCTAGAGTCTCTTCTGGATCATTAAAGAAAATACCAAGTGAAACGGGACCTAATATGGGTCTTTGCAATATTGCACCTTCTTCCAATGTTATCCTTTGCTTTTATCATGATTTATTTGCAGCTGGTTTTCAAATCGAGCCACAGCATTCATCTCAAAGTGCAAATCACTATCAAATGTTTACTAAAAGTCAAACACATCACATCTGCTCCTTTCCCTTCAGCTCCTAGTGCTGTAATGCTAACCAGAAAAGGGGCCAATTTCTAGCCAGTTCTGCTCTTCTGAATAGAAATCACGGTTTCATTGTCCTCAGGCTTCTAGCCTGGTTTACTTTATAGGAAGCCTCATGAATTAAAACAGCTGTGCAGCCCTTTCTGAGATTTGGTTTTGTGGAGAAACGGAGCTGGGGAGAAAACAAGTGGAGTTTATGCACGTGAGGGAGAGAAAGAGAGAAGAGGAATATGCGTGTGCGGCGAGAAGGGCAGTCACTTTTACCTGCCTGTGTAAGATGTGTAACTAAGTGATGGCAATTAGTTATACTTCTGAAGAACTGGTCGAATCCCTGAACGTCCTTGTGTTTCTAGACCATGACTTCCCATATAGTTAAGTGTTCTCTGCTGTCCTGCTTTGCTCCGCTGTGCTCTGTGATGCCATCAGTATTTGAAGCTATGGCCAGACTGAAGGCATGAGGTGGCATCAGCAGCCACCCCGTAAGCTGGGCACCTTGTAAAACTTGTCCGCTTCAGCTGTTGGCCATGATACAGAAATACTGTAACACTTCAGGGATGTGGTAAAAGAACCTTGCTCACTGTTATGTGCAACAGGTAAATGGCTGTTTTGAGTAAGAAATAAAGGAATTGAGACAATCGTGAGTCAATGTCAGTGATTGTAGGATAAAAAGTGAGAGCATGCTTAGCCAGGAACTCTTTCAATAGGGAATGTGAGTTATAGTCCCTGGAGATCATGGAGAAGGCATCCCATTCATGGCTTTTTGCTTTGACCTGGCCATAATAAAATCTTGAAAGTTTCTGGTGACAGTAATGCCTGCACTGCGCTGGTTAGAGCAATATTTTATACTAGTGATTTAAAAGGATTGTTAGTACCCCTTTTCAGCTGGGGCAAGTGGCTGGGAGCAGGCAGAAATAAATTTAACCTATTTTTCTAAAAAGGCTCTGCCTATATTACTGGGTCGCATACCGTCTTCGCTTGCTCTTGCCTGCATCTCCTCTTTCCCCCTGGCTTCTGCTACCAGCTCACAGCCCAGCCTGGACCACCACCCGTGAGGGTGGAGGATGGCACATGGCAGCGTTTCAGCCTGGGTGTTAATGTCTCTGGAGTGTCGGGTCACTGGTGGAGAGCAGCATGGGGCTAGGGAAAAGCTTAGGCTATGCTTTGTGTCGGTGAAGAAGTATGACTTGCCTGCAGGTGAAAAGCATGTCTGTCCAAATCTTGGGGAAGGGGGGTAGGGCTGTGGTTTGTTTTTTTTTGTTTTGTTTCTTTTTGCTAGAAGCACAGCTTGAGCAATTAACACAAATACTGCTATTGAAGCTCCTGATCTGAGTGTTTAAAATTATTCCTACTATGTTCAGTACTGTTTGTGTGAGACATCAGAGGAATTGAATCTAGCAAGACGCTATGAAGAGATGTTAGAAGCTGTGTTTTGTAATAACCTTACAAATTTTCATATATTGTACTGACAGCGTATGCCTTCAGCATTGTGGCAACTGCAGCCCTAGATACACCTCAGAAATGCCTTTGTCGTTTTCCTACCCTGTGCGACATTTTCCACCCGAAAGATCCCTTTTTCTTTGGCTGCACTAAAGCAGTGGGGGTAAAAGGGCTGTAGCCACCTCTAGGTTTGCAGTCCCAAACTTTATACCTGTGGTTATTGAGGCACACGGGACTGTGGTCTGTCTCTCTGCTGTGGTCTGCCTCCTCCCCCTCCTCCCCAAGTACAGACCTAAACTGAACAGACCAGACCTGAAGACCAAACCCAGACCCCACCAGTGCCACCTCACAGTCTGTTCGACTTTGTCCTCTTTGCTGATACAGCACAGTACGTAGATTTTGACCCAAGTCAGAAAGCATCAAGGAGTGTCTGAGGTACGCAGAGCAACCGGGGACTCGCGGGCTTCTGCCATACTCCCCTTCATCACAGCTGCGCAGGTGGACCGAGGAGTGGCTGGAGCCTCCCGGGGGGACTGGCGGTGGTCCCCCACCTCCCTGCTCTGCCCGCTCTGCTCAGCGTAGCCAGTAGGTCAGCTCAGTCTATGCTGAGTACTGCTACGACTGAACGATTTGGTTTTGCTTTGCTTTATTATTTACTGCGACGATCAAAGGTGCCACTCCTTGTGATCGTAAAGAGAAGCCTTAAAATCTTATTTAAGAGCACAAATATTTTGGGCTTTGACAGATGTGCTTTGAAAATAACACAGATGTGCAGTGTCAGATTTCACCTCTTCATGCAGTGTCTTTGTTTTAAACTGTAAATTTGGCTAGTAGTGCTTGGCATGTGCTTTCCCAAAGCCTTGCCCCCTGCCACACAGGAAAAACAAGTTCCTGGGCTGTGTTTTTTTTTTTTCCCCCTGAATTTACCCAGTTAGGGAATCTGAAAAGAAAATGATCTTACAGTGAGCACTCAGCCCTGCAAGGCTGCAAATCTATGGGTTATTTTTAACCTAATTACCTCGAATTAAATAAAAGCTTAAGATTTTTTTTTGCTTGAATTGAAGGTGAGGCTAAATAGACTTTATTTGCAGTGAAACTCCAGCTGAAGAAATGCTTCTTCCATTGCACCGTGCAGAATAATGCCCGTGGCATTGCACTGCACTAACGAACAGCGCTTGATTTTCTGAAGTGCTGGCTTTTATGAATTGATGCGAGAGGATATGCAGCTCTAGAGCAGTTCACTCCTTTCCCGTTCTCACCCCTCCTATGGGTGCGGTGATCACTTTGGGCTGGTGACATTTTAGATGGAGCATGGTCTCCTTGCACTTGCCTGGTAGTGGCTCATTAACTGCATGTTAATTGAAACTGCAAGTTTGTCAGATGATTCAATTCAGTTACATGTTAAATGGATTCAGTGCAGTAAGCATTACGGCTGTGATGAAAATCTCTGTGGAATTGATTTGTGAACTGATTTGGAGGGATTCAACAGCTTCATCAGCGGCTCTGAGAGATGGGCATCAGGAGAGCGGGCAGAGGTAGCTGTGCTCCCAGCAAAACAAATGCTACTCTTCTCCTTCCCCCTAAATGGCTTTAATTACTGCCCAGTATGTTCCCTTTCTGGGACATGTGTTAGGTTGATAAATTTACCCTGGAGAGCTGAGAAGCGAAGAAGAAAATGGGAAGAATTGAAAGTCTGGTTTGAATTCTGTAATCTAAATGGCTGAAAATGTTGAATTCCTTATCTCTCAGTGGATCGAGCTGTCAAAATTTTCCTCAAGTTTGACTTAAACATAGAAGTATGTTAAAAAAAGGAAGTATCTGCTTTAAACTAACGGATGGAAAATTCAAAATTTACATCCTCTATAACTCATCTTTTATACTTGGCCACTGCAGAAGTCCCTCTTAAGTGAGCAATTTATTCTGTATGCTGTACCTGCTTATATGCTTGGTTTCCGCGTGGAGCCAATTTTTATTGCTGAGTTATAAACCCTTTGAAAATAGGGGCTTGTAATGGAAGCACTGACAGACCTTTAACTAGGTCAGTCTTATCTGGCTCCATTATCTTTGCTTTTGTTAAAGCATTAAATGGTTGCATATTTGTTTATTTTTCTCGCAGTCCCAGAATTTTAACATGGGTATATGATTGAATTGTTCTTTCTTCAAAATGTCATGAACGTGCAGCATTAGAGAGTTTATCCAGACTTCACAGTCATCTTTAAAAGTAAATTGAACTGTTGTGTCCTATTTCAAGATTTTCTTGCTTATACAGTACCTTTAGTCTGTAGCATGTCATTATGATACTAATACCAAAGTTTTCTTTTTCTCCTGCTATCTTGCTCTTGAATTTTTCTCTGTCTTTTGGGCTCCTTTCTGCATAAAATGACAGTGATGTTTTTTTGTTTGTCCCGTTCAGATGAAAAGCCATACCATCGCAACTTTTCTGAAGAGGAAACCCCAATGGTAACATCTCAGTTGGATGAACTCCCAAAGCTGGGAAGCCGCAACGCCAGAGAAAATGAAGCCAGGGAATCTAAACCAGAGATACCTGCCCTGGTGTCAGCCCTGGAGAGTGTCATCAAGCATCCCTTTTCAAAATACCAAGATCTAAAAGGTTCTGCAGACATAAAGATGCCAGCATTTCATCACAGCCAAGGGCTTCCTTGCTCCAGTCGCATCGCTAGCTTTGCTTCGGGTGTGGGCCAGACAGCTTCAAACATGGTTATGGACTTGAAAACGTCACTTGAAGTGCAGGCTAGTCGTGCTAGAGAAAATTTGCTAGACTTAAACAGGGAGCATCATCTGATAGAAAAAGGTGCTGAAGCTCAAGAGGTAGCTCCACTCGATTTGAGTGAAAAATCAACAAGGGAGAATTCATGCAATAAAAATTTGAATACATCGTTGCAGGCTGCTTTAATTGTCTACCCGTGTCCTTTCTGCAGTCACAAGACCTACTACCCTGAAGTCCTGTGGATGCACAAAAGAATTTTGCACAAAATCAGCTGTAACTCGATGGTTCCCCCTTGGGTCCAACAGAATGGATTCAAGAGTATTAAAAACAACCTGGTCTTTCTGGCAAGGAGTGGGCGTACTGGCCCCCCTCCTGTACTTGGCGGTAAGGAATGCCAGCCTTTGCCCGTTGCCAGATTTACGCGCACTCAAGTGCCAAGTGCATTGCCAGGGTCCAAAAGCAGCTCTCTTTCTGTTGGGATGACCGCAAAGTCCGGGAGTACGCATCAGTCAAAGGACGGTCATGCCTTCAGCCACTGTGGTCCACGCTTATCAGGTGTGGATGGGTACAGACAGCCCAAGTTAAACCATTCCCAGGAGCAACACAACATAGCAGCACAACAAAAAAGTAAATATGAAGCAAATTCCAAACTTATGCAAATGGGAGCCTATAGCAGAAGCGTAACGCCTACTCAGATGGCCATATCCAGGCCTAGCACACAGCCCACCAACAGTAAGCAAGTGGAAAAGTATGTGGTTCCCCAAGGAAGTGCTAGTTTTGCCCCTCCAGGTAAGCACTGTGCGTCCGATGCCATGAAGGCCAAATTCAGCCCACAGCCACAGTATCATCCTCTGTGTAAAAGTGAGCAGTACACTAAACACGAAGAGCCATCAGTGCCTCAGAGGGAGTCTCACGCGAAGGCTGGGAATGAGATGAGGACATTGGCAAACTGCACAGCGGTAGCACGAGCAAGTCCACTGCTGCAGCCCCAGCCAAGCGCCGCGGTAGTTTCTCCGGCTTTACACTCCAGCAAACAGGATCTGGGATCAGACGGGCATGAGAAACGTTTGGACGTTTTAAATATCTTTAAAACATACATTCCAAAGGACCTTGCTTCATTGTACCAAACGTGCGGTGCCAACAGCCCTGTCCTGGATCACACAGGTGAGATTTTCACAAGCCCTTCCATAGCTGAGGACACTTCTTGCTTGTTCCTGCTTCGTTCTGAGCCACGGCATGCTGTTTCACAGTTTCTTCCTTCTCTCCCTTTAACGGTTGGGATTACAAGTTCATTGTTTTTATCATTTCTGGATAGGCTTGAATAGGTTTGTTTGCTGATCTCTTAACATTGCAGATCCTGCCTTGTGCACTGTGTGATGTTTCTGTCACAGGTTAAATGTATCTGGTTCCACCTGGAGTATTACTGTTCCCTTGTCCCCTGGCTTCAAGCAGGCTAAAGTTACACAGATGTGCTGTCACATGAAGATCCCCCCTGATATGCTGGTGCTAGCACACATCATCATCTTTTTGCTTCAGGCAAAATAAACATCCTCTGGGGCTTATCTGTGATGTTATTTTGGAGGTTTTGTTCAATTTCATCTGCAAACAAGTCGTCCAACAATAGAGAGAGATAATCACTTGTCAGTGGCCTTTGTTTTTTTTTTAAGACATAAGTCTTAAGATCTTCCTTGTCCATATCACAGACTGCCATCTTATTTTCAAATGATTCTTTTGATCTGTTTGTGTGTTTATAATTAAGAAGAGGTAGGGCCGAATATGTGCCTGCTAATTCACATAAGCAGGAAAGGCAGTTGTGCAAATAGCCAGTTTAAAAGTTCAGGGACTAAAAAAGTATCAGAGCTCTCCTTCTGCCTCTTGCCAGTCAACTGCCACGTAAAAATAAAAAAAAAAAGAAGAAACCTGTGTATTTGCATTTGAAACCATACTGTTCTGATGATCTGCCAGAATTAGTTTGTCTCAGTGGAAACTGAAAATCACACTGATTTATTACTCTTGAGATGAGGGGGGGTGTATGTAGGGGGGGGAAGAGTGGGAGCCATAGTCCCAGCTCTCACCGTTTGTAAACCATCCCATTTTTTTTATATGCTGCTTCTCTTTGTAGAAGCTGTGCAAGAACTGAACTCCACATAGAAAGAGCGTGCATTCCAGACCGATGTTCTAGTGTCCTCACCTGACATACTGCTGTTTTGTCAAAAGCATGTGTGAAATGGAGCTTCTGACCCCATTTCACGAGTGGGATGAAGCCCAGGACACTTGGAAGCTGGTAGTTTAAGGACAGCTATGGTCTAGTGCCCAGGAGGTGTGTGCAAGTTGACCACTCTGGCAGCTGGGAGGCAAGGAAGGAGCCATAGTGTCTGGTCAGGTCGGGGCAAAATCTATCTGGAATAGTCCATGAGGGGCACCTCTCAGCCACTCCGTTGTCAGTTTTGCTCAGTTGTTTAAAAAGTAATGCTGCGTAGGAGCCGACTGTTGTTTCTATTGAGTAGGTTGTTGCACAGGTGGTTAGAGGCTGTGTGGTGATTGTAAGGAACAGCAGGCTCCTGGATTTTGTTAAGGAAGCAGAGGAGGACACGCTCGGTTTCTAAAACTGCAGGGTCAGTGTTCCTGTTTTTATCCAGCTGACTTTGCTTTTGCCATCCCAGTGCCTAGGAAGGTTGTCTAAAGTTTCTCCCTGTCCGCCTCCTGCTCTAAATACCACTTACTTGTTCCACCGTCAACCTGGGGTACCTTCACGTGGGTGCCCTCCTTGATGTTGTCTAATACTACATCGTGTCAACCTGCTCAGAGAAATCTTACTGATCCAGTGAGCTCCTATCCGTGTTAAGCCATGTTCCTAAGCCAGGAACTAGAAGCTGGCTTAGTGAATGTAGGCACCAGAAAAAACATGAGGGCCACTGGGGCAAAGGAAGGTAGGGGCAGGGTTTCCAAGGAGGTCGCTATTTACCTGCTTTTTAAAAGAGGGATTTTATTGCCAAACTGTTTTTGCTGGGCAGTGATTTCCAGAGACACTTTAACTGAAAGTTATTTAGTGCCCATCTCTGCTTTGAAATCTCTTCTTTCATTCCAAGTGTTTTATAGCAATCAAGTTTTCAGAATTTGAAACCTCTTTTTTTTTTTATGTAGCTTGTCTTCATTTTATATACAACTTCCAGGTTGTTGATGGTTTTCAAAACCAATTGGCATGATGGCTGTTTTTCATAGCACTAAAATAAAAAGCTGCTGCAGGCAAAAGGAACGAGATCCTACCAACTGCAAATAGAGAAGGGTAAATGAACCTTGTCTGAAATAACACATGGCCCTAGACTGAGCCCTCTGAGTCAGTGTGCATCATACAATTTAGTCTTAATATGGCAATGTGAGTATGGCAATCATGACATAAAGGACAACCAAAAATCCCACAGAAGTATACTATTTGTCACTTTTTTTCCCCAATTGAATGTTCCCAGTAGACTTTACTTAGGTGTTTGGTATACATCCTCATCTTGGATCATACTAGAATATTTAGCGTGTGGCAGTGTGGTGTTCAACTTCCTTTAGAGTGGCTGGATTTATTTCTGGGATCCTTTCTCTTACATTTGTGTTTATTCCAATGTGTCCCTGGAAAAGAGTTGTACATACCGTTGTGATACAGCTGCAAACACAAAGCTTGCTGAGCTTATGCTATGTTTGTTTCACACTGCCCTCTTCCCAAACGTTTGTAGAGAGAATCTTATGTTTAATAGTGGTTATTTATTTTATTCATGATATTTACATGAATTGCCATATTAGAAAAGGATGGGTTATGGCAGCAGATGCACTCTTTCCCTGGGGCTCCTTTGAGACCAGCTTTGAGCATCGCTTTTGCAGGAGCTCCCATTCAGATAGTCACATTCATTTACCTTAATTTGCTAACACCTGTAGTCATCCACCCTCTTTTGTTCACGTATAGGATAACCTGAGCGATGACTCACAGGGGTATTGCCTTGCAGCAACGATGCCCATCGCTCAAAGCTCTGAACTATCAAAAGCCTTATGGTGCTCCTTAGGAAATGCAACAATGGCAAATATACCTGGAAGCAATCCATTTTTTCCACCTGCTTTTTAAATGAGTGACTGCTTTTCAATAAAGTGAGTGCCAGTGAGGAGTTAGCTGNCCCCCCGCCTTCGGAGTTTGTACAGGGTTTGCTGGCTTGCGACAGCATCCTCAGCCTTCCCTCATGCACGACTCAAGTGGGAGCAGTGCTTCCATGATGGCTGTTGGATCAGGCCTGAAATGGCTAATGAGACAAGTGCATTCACCTTTCACAGAGGGAGACTTGGGGTATAGACAGTTTAAATGTCCTTCCAGAGGTGGCAGAAAAACCACCTGAGGAACCCAGGTCTCCTGGGCTTCATGGGAGCTGCACTGCCAGTAGCAGAGCCCTGCTCTGCCTGTCCCTGCCTGTCCGGCGGTCAGCACAGCACTCTGGCAAAGGCCACGTCTGGTCCCTCAACAGCTTTGCTTTCGAGCTTGCAGCTGTAGTTCTGGCCAGTGAGGGGAAAATGCTAGTAACAGACCAGAAAATCTGCTTTAATTTTGACTGCCTTACAGGGCGAATCTGTTTCATTTTAGTACGGTGAAGCTCTCATTGAAATTTATTTGATTTTGTGGTTTTTTTTTTCCTTTTTCCTTCTGTGTGTGTGGGTATACGTGATCTGGATTGATTTGCCCCTAAATCATGATCTTGCGTTTGACTGCCAGGAACTAAGTTGTTGGGAGTGAGAGTGTTCAGCTACATTATACAGACTATGCTGCCATCTGCAGGAGGTGCTATTATAAAAAAAGAAAACGATTTGTGAGTGGTTTGGTTTTTGGTTGTGGTTATTTTTGGTTTTCTTCTTGTAGACAGACATTTCTTTTCAATATATGCTGCGGTAAAAAACATTGCAGGATGGTTGGTGCCATACCAGCAGGGTAAATGGCAGCCCATTATCTTTTCCACTGGTTTTCAGGTACAGCGTCTGTATTTCGGATGAGCCCTCTGGCATCCTGCAGTTGATTTTTTCAATTGTGGGTTGTTTTTTTTTTTTGTTGCTGCTTTTTTGTTTACAATTTTATTCTTTTTAAATGCTGTAACGTGGGGGAGGGGAGGGGGAATGAAGGAAAAGCTGAAACTTTACTTCTGCTGACAGTCCCCTGAGAATCTCTTTAAAAGCCAAAGTATTCCAGTGGCAAATGGAAACATCAACTCTTTCCTTCCGAGGAGGGCGTTTTACTAAAATAGAAAAAATGATGTTCATACGTGTGGGTTTTTTTTAATAATAAAAAAGCCCAATAAAAGTCAAATGTGTCTTTTTTGATCAGCAGCAAAAAGACAAAGACCAGCCCTTTAAGTCAGATGCTGTAAACTGACCTTTGGAGAAAAAGGAGAGGTTTGAGCGGTTTTCCACAAATGCTAATGGCCTAGAAAACATGTTTACCCAGGGCTGGGGGAAGGCTGCCGTGCTGCTACCAGCTCAAAATGTCCGGAATGACACTTTCATTCACAGATGTCTTTCGTCTGTGCCTCAGAGGTCCGGGGTCAAAGCAGCACCGGCAGGCAGGTAGGCAGGGGCGAAAGGTTTGATCAGTCTGTGATGGCTCCGCTCGCTCTGCATTTGTCTCTGAGGTATTGCCGCCCGGGGGGGACAGTCGGGCTCTGGTCCTACTCACTTCCTATTATCCATGTGACTTGTCTCCGCCACGCTGGAGTCACTTTGATTTGCCTGATGTACTGCTTGACAAAGCTGGGTGATGGCTGAGAAGTGGATCCAGCTGCTCTGAAAAGCGCACACCTGACATGCCAGTCCTGGTGCGGGCACATCATGGGGAGCATTTTTTAATTCAATGTAATTTATGCATTCTTGCAGTCCTGTGTGTGCCTGGCCTGTCAGCCAGTGCCTAGATGAAGGCTGACAGTTGTCATCCAGGGCCTGAAGGTAGCCTCACATAATGACACATTAGACATACTAATGATGTTTTCTTCTGGCATAATGTTTTCTTCTCAACTTTNAGAGAATGTGGAAAATGCTTTACCCAACCCAGTCACCTCAGGACTCATCAAAGGTCCCACGCAGGTACCTTTTCACACTCGCGCTCGCTTTCTCCCTTTCCCACTTGCCTGCTTTTGGATCCAGCTAACAAAATGCCAAGAATTGCGTTTCACATACTGTGCTAACCTAAGTAATTCCAGGACCTAAATGTAATGGACAGGTTTTTTATTTCTATGACTATTGCTCTTGTTCTCCGGATACTGCTTACCTGATCCCCGCCCGAACTCCATAAAATTGCAATGCATTTAAGATAAGTCTGTTTGCAAATGTTTTATTTTAATTAGAGAGTAGGGTACTCAGAAATGAATATGCTAATGAATTCTGTTGCCACCAGCACAAATTGAAATCAAAGTACCCCTTTCAGCACAACATAAGGCTTTGTTTTGCCTCATCATTGCTGTTGACAGGAACATTTTTGCAGGGAAACGAAATTTTTCCGCAGACCGGTCAGCCCTAAAATGGGAAATCCCTACCAGCCATTTTTAACCTTGCGTGGTCTGTGGTTGAGGCTGTAGGAGGCTAAAGCCACCGGTGTCCAGAGACCTGCTGAGCATTGCAGGAGACAGTGAGACTAGCGGGTTCCTCTTGAAAAGTGTGAATGATGCATACATAAGCCAGTCTGATGCAAAATGACAGAGGCCAAATGGTAAGTAATGCAAGAAGAGGGTCCCTTTACACATGCACTGATAATTAATGTTGTCAGTGATTGCTTTCTTCAGCACCGAAGTCTGAATTAAAAAGGGCAGTGGCCCTAGGCTGCCATTAGCACACTCTCTTACAGTAAGTGTTACGGTAAATTGGTATTTTCCGGCCACAGGCTAGTAGCTGGTGTCTTTTTTTGAACGTGGTTAATCTGTAATGGTCTCAAATAATGTACACACACTAACGAAGCTTGAATGTTCATCTGTTAACAAGCCCCCTTGTTCCCACAGTGGTATTTGAGTCTAATGGACTCCGAGGTACTGAAGTTCACACCACCTCCGCAGATGCCCCAAAACAAGTATGTTTTACAATTAATTGGATGTTTGGTTTGTAATGTGGTGGCTGGGAAAAAGTTGCACAGTGATACTCATCACTAAAGCGCTGACTGTTTTATAACATGTATAAATAATAACGGTGTTGCTTGATTTTTAGCTCTTAAATTTTTTAAGCGTTTTATCAAGGTCTGTTACATAGAGAGTCAGTTAATTGTAGAACAGGTAGTTAGTGTTTAAATAAACATGTTACCAGCTTACTGGGGACTGAGTGGGATAGGTAACTCTGTAATGCACAGTGATATGTAATAGTAAGACAGTACATAAAGAATTCGTAGAAATAATTGGCTTTTACAACTAACACATTTTCTGCTCCAACAGTACAATTAATGCTTAGGCTGTATGTTTCTGAAGAGTATTCGTACCCTGATACCCATATCTGGCCTTTGAAAGGCTCTCATCCTCCAGTTTCTGTGGACTCTGTGTGGCGGTGTGCTTTCCTATTTCTAGTATAGTTTCCTGTCTTAACTAACACTTCTCAGCAGTCTGAATTATACATGACAAAGCTGTTACATAGAAAACCATTAAACTGAATTTGTTTCGCGTATCTTAGGTCTTTGGAGACCAGTGTCATAACCTGGACTTTCCCACTCCTTTCTTCCAGCTTGTCAGGTGGGTTTCAGGGCACGCCTTCTCAGGGACAGTTTTCATTAATTGTGAAGCTGCTTTCAGCATCACTCACTTTTCCTTTCATCCATGTTTTTAGTTTAATTTTGACTACAGCACGTTTCCTGTCCTCCTGTCTCTTACTAAACAGTTGCAGAAGGTTTCGCCATGCTTAGAGAGTGCATCTCCATGCTAGTTCTGCCTTCGTGAAGTTCAGGGGTTGGTTTCTACTTGCTCAATGAAGATCCTCGCTGAGCACCACCACATCGCATAGTTCATATGCTGCAGCCTTCATGGAGAGTCTTAGCACCTTCTCTGTTTCACTTGCATCTTTCTGGCCCAAAGGCTACGTGGGGAACCCAGCCCAGGAGTATCTCAGTTGCCATCAGGCCATAGGAGTGGCCAACAACTCTCCTCATAAAGTTTTCAAGATGACATAGCACTTCACTAGTTGTTGTTGTGGGCCACGTTTGCTTTGCTTTGCTTTTGTAGGACAGTAGCCACAAAGTTATGCTACAGTTGGAGAACTAGATGAAAGTGCTCTCCTTGTGATGCTTATCTAATCAAATTGTGCAAGGACATACCTCTCAGCATGTGACAGAGTGAAACACAGCAGCTCTGCAAACTAGCTCAACTAGCCTTTGGTTCTCATCGGTTATCTACGTTACTTTAAATGCTTTCATCTTTTCATGCTCGTGGTTTTATTTCGTGTATAGTTGAAGGCATCTGGGCTTTTTTCCTCTAAAAGCCAATGTAAGGTCAAAGTTGGAAATACATTTCCAAAAAATTCTGAAATGGCTGTATCTATCCAAAAAGCGATGTGGCAGCAAAGTCCACATCTGGACACTTTTTGTAATTTGGGTTATATTACTGCACAATAAATTTACTCAAAATCTTGTCTTTGTAAACTACTGCCATGCCAGAATTTATTGACTTTCTTCTTCCATGGTAAATGTAGTTTGCTCTTGCAGTCTCAGTCCATGTCAATCTGTCTTCAAAGTATTTGATTAAATTCCAGCATCTTTCAATACAGCAGAATACTGGGTAGGGGTTAGCTTCATGAATAGCTTTGTCTCGTGTCAGTCAGTATTTCTTCCACAGAAGCTGCGGTACGATCACTTCTCCAGGAGATAGTTCCCTTTCTTTTGCCTTGTTTGTTCCTCAGTATCAGCCTTTGTCTCAGTTTGTCAGCATCTGTGTCAGTAAGGATTATTCAGTTGTCTGCCGTTTTGCTTGTTCTCATCGCAAGCGGGCTTTGCGCTCCCCCAGAAGACTCCACCTGCACAGTCCCTGGGCGTTAGAGAGGGAATACGCTCATTTCTACCTGCAGCTGTAGGGGCCTTTAGAAGCGCAGAAACGAGCTCGCACTGAGAACGATGCCTGCAGCATTCTGGTAACATTATGATTTCCCACTTTAAACGTTGTCACTCCGTGTCTTCATTTCATTTCTTAATTGGGGACAGATCTATTCATGAGAGTTCATGGTGTAAAGTCAGTTCAAGTTACACAAGTGCCATGCTCCGAGCAAGAAACAATAGTTACCACATACGGTAGCTTGAGAATGAAAGGGGATTTCTTTAATGTTAGGTGGAAATGATTCACTTTACATAATGTTTCCTCCTCACAGGTAAAATATCTTCCCCTGAGTAGTCTGCTAAAGAGTAAAAATATTAACATTAGTATTTCACAGTTCCCTCATTCCCTTCAGTAGTCAACCAGAAGATCATCTCTAAAGGTTTCCTTTATGAAAGAATGTTAGGTAGGGCTTTTAAAATCCCCCAGCATAGTAGCTTACAACAGTGCTACATTATATAGCAGTTTTTGCACAGAATAATTCTAATTCTGCATGTTAAAAATAGGGTCTACAGCCAGGCTTTTTAAAATTGAGCCAGCTAAATCTATATTTATGTGTCTAAATAGGAAACCTACTTTATGGTAGTGAACCACCAATGGGAGATGCAGGTGTTCAGCATCACTGAAAAGTAGGCCACCTATAGGGGTCTGTAAAGAAGACCATACACACCCAGTTTTGATAATATTAGCACTGGGCTGTGTTTCATACTTTGTTATCAGCACCAGTGAAATATAAACAAAATGTAGGAAATAAGATGTTCGTTTCCTTCATAGCATTATTTATTGTTGTTTCTTACTTCTACCTGAATGCTTTAAAAAAAACAAAGGAGGACATTTTTACGTCAAATGAATTTCCCATGAACTCTGGAATATTTCCTACTCTGTCTAAAGGACAAAAAATGCTTATTACATACCCTGAGTCAATACAATCTGTGCAAAGGCATGCAGATTCTCTTGAAATGCTGCCATATTAAACATACTGAATATTCTGAATATTTTTGTAAATGCTAAATATCCCAATATATCCATAATTAAGCTTGCTTATCCACAATGAATATGTATCTTAATTTGGAATACACTAAGCAGCATCCAAAGACCTGATTTAGTAGGCATGAATTTGGGGAGCGCACTCCTATTGCTTATACACGGCAAGACAAAAGCTGGCTACCTTTCGGAAGGCTCCGTGATACCGCGTGTATCTTGAAGCCGCTGCAGCTCTCAAAGCAAAGCTCTCCTTAAAGCATGGATTTGTTTCAGAGACGCCGCCTGATGCGGCAACATTGCAGCCAGAAGCTGAATTCCCAGGTGCGTTCAGTGGCACAGGAGTCAGTCTCTAGCCTGCTTTTGTAAAATGGTGGCAGTGGAGGTAGCACGTTCTAATACGTATGCCTTGCTCCTGCCGCTGCATTTTTAAAAACAAAAAACTTGGCCTGCTTTAGGAATATAGTTTATCCTCCATCAGCGCTACAATACGCTCTAAAAATGTTAAGGGACAAGTACTTGGGTGTTCAAAAGGCATGACTTACTGGTTAGCAATGAGGAAGAGTTCTGTCTAATTGAGAATACGTGAAACATACTTGCAGTGCTGGAGCTGGAGACACCAAGTTCTCTGCCTTTTGTGTGAGTGAAATAAGCAAAACCCCCAAAACTCCAACCTTTACCTTTGCCCTCTCCAGAAAAACACCCTTATACTCACAGAAAATCAATTAAAAGCTACAGCCCAGAAAAAAAAATGAACTGTTGGTATCGTGGATATCTCTGGCTGAAGCTTTCCCCATGCCAGAAGGCAGGGACGGTCCTTTTCTGTGAAAGAGCTGTGCATGCCACAGTTCTTGGGCCTCATTCACTGAAAAAAAAAAATTCTGTATCCGGTTCTGGGCTCCCTGGTTCAAGGACAGGGAACTGCTGGAGTGGGTCCAGCAAAGGGCTGCAAAGATGATTAGGGGACTGGAGCATCTTTCTTATGAGGAAAGGCTGAGGGACTTGGGTCTTTTTAGTCTAGAGAAAAGAAGACTGAGGGGGGATCTTATCAATGCTTATCAATACTTAAAGGGAGGGTGCCAGGTAGATGGGGGAACAGTCTTTTTTTCAGTAGTGCCCAGTGATAGAACAAGAGGTAATGGGCACAAACTTGAACATCTAAGCATGATGTTCATGTCCATCTAAACATGAGGAGGAACTTCTGAGGGTGGCAGAGCACTGGAACAGGCTGCCCAGAGAGGTGATGGAGTCTCTGACTCTGGAGATATTAAAAACCCACCTGGACACCGTCTTGTGCAACCTACTCTGGGTGAACCTGCTCTCGCAGGGGGGGTGGACCAGATGATCTCCAGAGGTCCCTTCCAACCCCTATTTTGTGATTCTGTGAAAGGAGAGGTGCGCAGTAGGTCCTGTGTGACAGGGGTAAACCACCTCCATTAAGGAGTCCATAAGCCTTAATTTTCTCCACTAAAAGTATTTTAAAATATTTCTTGGTGGTGTTCAATACTTGAGGTAGCATAAATGTCAATAGTCAGAATTTGGGGGATAGACAGATTGGAAAGAACCATCAAGAAAACACTATATAGATACACACGCGCACACGTATATTGTAAAGGAGCTTGGGGGAAAGGCTGGGGGCATCTGTTACCTCTAATGTTTTTATAGTCCAGCAACAGTACAGCCCTGCTTGTCCTAAAGCAGCTTCGGAGGGGAGGAGCAAAAAAAATAAAAACAGATTTAATTGTTTAAACCATTGGTTTCTGAGTTTGGTTGGTTTTGGTTTTGTTTTTTTTGGGTTTTTTTTTTTTTTTTTTTGCATTTGAAATTTTAGCACTGTCTGTTAGAAGTCCTATTTATGACATTTGTTCATATGAAATGTCTTGCCCCAGTTCCTTGCAGAGTTTCTGCTAAAGATCATGATTAATAGTTCAGTCCTCATTATTGCAAATGTTATTTTTAAATAGTTATTCTGAGAACAAGAATTCCATTAATCAAAATAATAGATAATGAACAAATAAATGGCAACCTAATTTGTCTCGTTCATACATATGGAGATTATAATGCAAACAATCAAGGAATCATGGAGGCTGCTGTACCGGCATCTGAGTAATATGCATGTACTGTATGTCCGCGAGTTTATGAGCATTATAGGCAGGATTAGCAGCTGCAGTTCTTGTCCCAACACTTTCCCCTTGCCAGCAAACCGGAGCGGTATCTGTGCTCCAAACCGATCACTGCAGTTTTTTTCAGTGTCATGCGATAATCTGTCTCCAGTATGTTAACATGCACACAAACCGATTTTTTTCCTATTAACTGGTAAAAAGCCCTAGAAGTTGGTAAGAAAGCAGCTTTTGCCATGGAAGCTATAGGTTCCACTTAAAAAAGGATCTGCTGTTTTTCCCTTTTAAAATGCTGAAAGTGAAGAAAGGCTAAACGGGTAAAGGTTTCACTTGGGGCAGAATTCAACCTAGCTGTGTGTCAGCTGGTTCAAAATCTGACTGCCCCCTCGGGCTGGTGCGAGTACAATGGGGTGAGCCACGGGGTGGGTTTTGGCACGCGTGAAGCTCAGGTGCTGTTTCCCAGTGAAACTGGGAGCACAGCTGTGCTTCAGAGGGGTCCCACCACCCACCCACCGCCCCTGGCCCCTCTGCGCCTCCCTGCCAGGTGGGAGGGTGGTGCCCAGACGCGCTGGGCACCCCTCTGCCACCCAGCACCCCGCAGGCTGTCCATCCCCAAAAACCACCCCTAATGACCCCCCCTTTTTCAGCTCTTACCCGGGGAAACTGGGCGAGGTGCCTGCCATCCCCTCCCCTCCCTCCCTCCCTTCTCCCCCCCGGCTCGGTGAAACCCTGCCGCGCTCCCCGGTGTACGTAGAGCCGGTTCGATACGAGACATTTTAATGATGAATGTCTCCTCCTGGAATTGTGGCTCTGTCTCTCAGGCATGATGCAGCCGTGCAAAAATGTAAAGCATCTTTCTTGGTTTACTGCAGGAAATTCAGCATCCAACTAAGGAAGTTTTATCACATCTCTCATTCAGTTACTGTTTCCTACATTTCAAATATACTGCCATCTGTACAGCAGCTTTTTTTTTCTTTAATTTTGTTGCAAATCTTTCCGACTTAAACCAAACTTTGACTGGTAAATGTCATGAATCTCGGGCCAGGTTTAATTAGGAATTTTCTAAATCTATTAACAAAAGAGATGCACTTAATACATTATGTCAACCAGAGCTGGGCTTTCTTTAGCTATTTCGAGGGCTGCCATAGGCACAGCTTGAAACTTGCTTGGATTTTACATGGGTGCCGTATTTTATGTTGCATTAATTTAAAATGGTCTGTTTCACTTCATCAAGACTTTAGCTTAAGGATAATGCATTTATGTAAGATTAATCTTGCCATGTTGTTTTAGGATCAGGATTGTAAACTGCATTGTTCCGACAGTGATGTTCTAAATGTCATTTTAAAGCTTTTCTTGGGAGCTGCAGGCTCCCACTTATTCATGATGTTATCTTTAATTTCACTTGATTTTTAGAATATCCCTGCTATTTTTTTCAACATGGTAATTATTCATGAAAATTCGCTAAAATAAAAAATTAAAGGAAGATGACAAGGGGGGAAAAAATCCGCCTTAGCATTTGATAGACCTGTGCAAGAATTCAGTTTTTCTTCTTTTAGCTGCCTCTGTGACCTCAAACGTCAGCGTTATTAAAACACTGAGGTAGTTAGGAATCCCTTTGGGCTAGCTCAAAATTCTGCTTTTTGGAGGCCTCTTCTTTCCCTCCGTGTTCTCTCAGCCTTTTCCGAACTGCTCCATCGGACACTGTTACTTGCTCTTCTAGTCCATCAGGGACTTTATATGAGCCTGACACACTTTGTCTTGCTGGAGGTGATTAAAAATACCCCCAAAACTTCTCATGTGGTGGGCCAAAAATTAATGTACGTGATGCTAATAAAGGGTAACGAGCGCCAGCAGGGCGTGCTCGGAGGGTTGCACGTGAGAGCAGAGGCGAGAATGAGCTTTTTCCCTGTGTCGTCCTTCTTGCAGGGGAGAGACCACAGCGGTGCGGAGGTCGCCCACACGCTGCCTCTCCGGAAGGGAACCTAGAGCCCCGGCGGAGGAGCCCCCCGGGCCAGCGGCCCCCACCCCGACGGGCAGTGCCGGCAGCCCCCCGCGTAGCCGCCCCGTGCCCCGGCGGCTACCAGGCAGCCTTCCTGCCAGCCATCGCCTCGCCTCGCCCGCAGCCGCTGCGCAGGACTGAAACCAGCGCTCTGCGAGGAGGGGGGTGCCTCTGCGCTGTTAATCATTTTAAAATAAATGAAGATGCTACACAAGATATATATAAATTGACGTACTAATCAGTCCCATGGTTCCTTATTTCCTTTATAATAAACAGTGGAGTTGGCAAGCACTGTGGCAGCACAAGGCATCTATATTAATCAAGAGAAGTTTGAGACACTGGAAAAATTAAACTTTATGTGATTTGGACAGCATGAAGAAGTTAAGCACTGCAACAAAAACCTCCCTGATGCTCACAATGACTATTTGATACATTTGAAAAACAGCAGTGGATTCGAGGGCTGGAGAAGTATTAATTAATGAAACTGCCACTGCCTGTCATGCTGAAAAGCGAATTAAAAAAAAACAAAACAAAAACAGAGAGAGAGAGAGAGAGGAAGAAGGGGGGGTGCAGGGAAAAGGTGGCATTCGGTGCTGAGAAAGCAATGGTTGATGAAGGATTAAAGGGACTAAAGAGAAAGACCGTCATTCTGCAATGGTTTGTTTCATTACAGTTTGGGGACCACTTGCATTTCTAGTGCTCTTGCTCTTGACTGCGCACCATTAATAGTATGTGAATATGGAAATTGAAACACTTCCAGAGAAAAGCTTCTATTCTGCTTTGGAAAAGAAAAGCTAGTCGAACACTAAGAAAAAAAAAGCAGGCTTCTGTGTTTTACTCTCAGGACCTTTTTTGTAACAGGGCTACTTTCTTCAACCTGATCACAAAGGAAGTCTTCATGTTTAGAAAAAAAAAAAAAAAGTGCTCAGCTGTCTAAAGCCGCTGATCTGTATCTTCAGAAGAGAAAAGGTGCCACTGAACAGGTTCAGGCAGCCCTGGGCCCGTAAAGTACTCTCTGCTCCTGCGTTTGATTCAGCAGGTTCACCGCTCCTCCCTGGGCCCGGTGATGTTTTGGAAAGACGAGGAACTTCTTTTGTGGTGGCAGGTTAATGTTCATATAAATGTGTCATGTCTTGTACTTGGTGATCACTGGTGGTGTTAGGAAAAAAAGAAAAAAAAAAAGCTTTATATACCTCTTCTACAGTAACTCTTTAACTGCAAGTTTTCAAGGTGGGGTTGTGGCACATAACAGGTTGTTAAACCATGCAGTGTAAGCAATTAAAAATGTATTCCACAGATATAAATATTTTCTTTTCTTATTGCTGTGACACTATGTGTGATGGTAATATTTCTGAGAGTTTCAGATTTTGCACATATAATTTTATGCATTATCAAAAGTTACTGCTGCCTTGAAAGAAAATGTTCTGTGAAAATTTTTGCAAAAGCTTTACTAGTTTTTTTTTAAATTGTAACATTTTGTAAAGGCAGGAAATGGATTAAAAAAAAAAACCCTAGCATGCTAAATATATTTTTCAAAAAAGCAATAATTTTACATGTACAGAAATGATGCTAACCTTTAATACAGGTGAGAGCAACAGTTTACTTAATACAATAACGGAATAGTGCTGGTTTTGTAGAAATGGGCTTCTGACACAAAGATTTGTTTAAAAAAAAAAAAACGCAAAACCCAGAAAAAAACGTAAAGCGTGATCTTTCTGTTCTAACAGTTTTGGCGGGCGGGGGGTTGCTTTTTTTTTAAAAAAAATCTAGACAGTAATTGGTTCTGGATACTACTTGTTAACTTGTTTTAAATTACTTGACAGTTTTTGTTACTTCGCAACACTTGCAACAATGCAAATTAACTTTCTTATGTATTTTTTTTTAACTAGTTTTTCCTTATGCTATTACACCAGATGTATACCAGAATTCTCTGTAAGTCTCGGTGTAGTTAGGAATGTCTGTGCAAATACTTATAAGTGACTGTAATTAACTGTTCTGTGAAGTTATTTTGAGGGAGGTCGCATAGACACATTCCATTGTACACCAAAAAAAAAAAAGAAAGAAAAAAGGAGGAAAAAAAAGAAAAAATGAAATATTTTGCTGTGTTGCTTAATGATTATCATTTTGGGTTTGCACTAGCTTTCTCGGTTTGTTTTGTTTGGGTTGGGATTTTTTTGTTTCACTTTTGTTTTGTTGCTTTTCTGAGTCATATTTCCCATGAGTGAAAGTAACGCAGTTCAGGAATGCACAAAAGCTAGTTGCGTAGCCTATTTGTTTGTGTTTTAGTTATTAAAAACTCTTCTGTACCCAAAATGGCACAAAAGTGTAGTGTACATTTGTAATTTCTCTCCTTTTTTTTTTTTTTTTTGCAAGCTGATCTAGAAAATCCGAGTTAATATTTAGAGCCAAAAGCTTTTTTTCTGGAGGTTTTCTTCCAGAATCTCTGACAGAGAAGCTAGTGCTGTCACTGCCATTACCAGGGTACTAATCAGCAAAGTTTACAATCATAATTTAGCTCCATGAAGAACAACAGTAGGGGAAATCAGTTTAAATAATTATATGCTGTGTATGGCACAGAAATGAGATTTTCACTTAATTAAACAAGAAGTAAGAGTGGGTGGGGGAAAGCCAACCTTAAAGACCATCTGTTTTCAGAAGCAAATCCCACAATTTCTTTTTTCTTCTTTGTCATTGTATTGTATTGATTTGTTATTTTAGTTAGGCCATAGTATTTAAAATGAGTTGTGTTCCTTATTTATTTAGTCAATGGGCTTTGATCAGCTCTTTTAAGCGACGTGATAACTTTTTTTGGCATGACACGCTCCTGTAAAGCCCTTTTATGACTGTTACAGGGACTTTCTACTACCTCTACCAATCTACTGTTTCTTCTTCCTGCAGGTTTTTATGGTGTTGCAAGTCTAATGTAACTTAGACAATAAAGGGTTTGATTATCTACGCTGCAGATTCTCAGTGTATCTGCCATCTCTCTCTCTCTCTCTCTCTCTCTCTCTTTCTCTCTCCCTCTCTTTGGTTTTTGTGTGGTTTATTATAGCTAAAACGCAGAAGACTTTTTTATTCTAGCTAAAATGAAAGAAGATCTTCCTTGCCAGAGTATTTTTGTACCCTGAATGTTGTGCACTGACCGAAAGTCGAACTTGGAGAAACTTTTTCCATGGAGCTAATCAGCTGCTACATTGCCATCGTGCTGTTTGCATTCTTGAAATTCCTTCTGTCAGAAATGCTACGAGTAAATCGGTACATACTGCAAAACAGAGGGCAAATTAGAAAGCTGAAACAGTTTTTAGTTTTGTAATTCAAAAATTTGTAATTTCAAAGCTACTGAAAAGTCCTTAGTGAAAAACCGTAGTGTAAATTGCCACCCCCATCCTATGGAAGACTCTGTTTATATGAAAACACCTAGTTAAGAAAATTATCCTTTGGAAAATAGCATCTTCTTGTTGGTGCAAAAAAGTGTTCTGCTGTTAACTGACTGTCAGATAAAAGTCTGTCACTGGAGGGATTTCCAGGCATTGGCATCATGCACATTTCGTGGTAATCCCCATAAACATGTTGCCGCCTTCTTGTACTTCGGGGTGCTGCATGTCGTGGAGCGCGTGCGTACGTTTGTCATGCTTGATGCGTCAGAGCATGCGTGATGTTTCGAGCTGTTCTACAAAACTGTGTCATTCTAGTGGGAGTGTGTCCCCCTGTTTGCTCATTTTCATGCTCAAAGAGTTCACGACCAGGCCTGTGTTTGGTTTTGTTTCCCTTCCTTGCTGTATTCCCGTGTTGGGTACTTAAAGCGTATCTCAGCAGCTCCAACAGGAGTGGCAGAATCCATTGACACATTTGGGGATCTCTCCTTGAAAAACCAATCTGTCGCGAGAAGACCTGGAACAAAGCAAGAGGTAACATCTCTTTTAGGTTCTTGCTACATAAAATGCGTTGGGTTAAAAGTAGGAAAGGTTGCATTTTACATCAAGTCAAATTCCCCGCTCCCCCTGGAAGCTGGGATTTTTAAGCCAGTGGTTCTTTGCAAAGCACTGAATTGCAGAGAGTCCTCTTCCCTCGCGGTCTCTCCTTCCTCTTGCGCTGTGTCTGACAGCCCTGCACTGCAGGGCAATGCCATGTTCAGAGGCAAAGCTTACGTGGATTCACTGGGAGCCTGTAGGTAAGGAGTGCCTGCTCGATCCCAATATTTAGAGAGTAACTCAAATGAAATGGAGTACGTTAATATATATAAAAATTCCTTCCACTTTTTCATTATAAAGTATGAAATGATTGTTTCTGGAGCAGCTAGGGGTGTAAAACAGTTGAAGATCAGTGAAAACATGGACATACTCCCCTATTAACTGCTTTCTGAGGGGCTGCGTGTATGCAGGCACTCTTGAGAGGGACAATAACCATGTGTTGATGATATCCATAGCTGTCTCAAGGTAGATATTAGCTGTTAAAAATTCATTTATGCCTAATTTTTTTTCTTCAGGTTCGTTAGTGCTGCTTTTGGGAGAAAGAAAGAAAAAAAAACACAAAAAACCCCAACCCTAAACGCCAGAAAAAATTGCCTTTCGATCAGAGCTGGTGGACAAAGAGCAAACTGTAGATGGAAAAAAAAAATTCCATGTGTTGGATATAGACAAATATTTCCAAACTGATCACCCGTTACTAGTCAAAATGAGGGACACTTTTGCTATTGAGAGAGAAAAGGATGTTGTGTTGGAAGTAGGAAGCAGACACAGAACGGGGTGGTTTTGTTGTGGTTTGGGTAAAGGAATCAGGAGCATTAACATGGCCCAGCTCTACGGGTTTGAATACTGAGGTGGATGTTGCCCACAGGACCATAGGAAGAAGAGATGGAGAAGGCATGTGAAAGATCAGTAAGGGGCGAAGTTTTGACCATCTGAAATTCAAGTAAGTAGCTGGAAGGCAGTGTGTGAGGAAGGCCAAACCTGAGGACGGGACCAAAGAGAAGCCAGGAGTGAAGCAAGAGGTTTGGAGGAGAATCACTAAAGAGTGGGAATGTTACCAAAAAGGGCAAAGTCAACAGTGTGAGAGATCAAAAGGATGTGGAGATGGAGCAGAAACTCCGACACCTAGGCAGAAGAGGTCTGTGCCCTTTGCAAAGGTCTTCTGTTTGGGTAAAAGGGAGGAGGGGTATGCAGGCAGCTTCTGGCGAGACGGATTAGAAACTTCGGAAAATAAGCACATAATTTAAAGTCAGTGGATCATCTTATTCTGCAAAAATGTTCTTTTGTGGCATGAGCCTGAACGATGTTTGGACAGAAAATAAGGGAATGCCTTTTTGGATCTTTACTCTCTTGACTGATGGGTGAACCAGAGTTAGGACTATAATTATGAGTAGTTGAGACTGGACTGAAGGGTCTCTTCAATACCTAAGGGGGTTTGAAAAGCATATTGCTCTTTTCAAGAAACAATCAGACTCAGATTAGCCCTGAGCAGGAGTTGGGGGGGGCGGGGGGGAGAGGGGGGAAAGGCAGGCAAGAAGGCATAGTGTTTTAAGCAGATGCTGAACTGGAGCAATCCTTTGAGGATGCTAGAGGGTACATTCAGATAGCGTTCTCTAATACAGAATATTTTAAGATGCTTCGTAGTATGTTGGATAAAAGAGCTGGGGATGCTCAAAGCTGTTAAGAAAAAATGTCCAATATTAAAATGGCTTCAGACACTTGGCTCTGTCCTTTGTGAAATCCTTTGTATCTCAAATTTAAGTTGTGGTTCATGTAAGATTGGCTTGATTTGTTTGTTCCTGTGTCATCAGTGTTATCTACAAAGGTGAGTTGCTTGTCAAGGGTTTAGAAAATGTGAGGTACCCATGTTCCCTTTCTGTAAGTGAAAATCTCTGCATGTCATATTTCATCATCATCAACGCAAGTACCACAGGAATCTTGGAAGATTTTTCTAAGTGGAGAAAAATTATTTATTTATCTTCTAAATATTCGTTGCTCTGGTATGACATAAAATAAAAGGAATGCTGACCCTCCAGTTTATCTTATTCCCAGAATTTAGCTTACTTTTCTGGGACAGGGCAGTGTTGTGCCTTGCCTGGGACAATTAATGAGCCACAAGTGGTTTCTGAGACCACAGCATGCTGGAGCGGTGCTCTGATAAACACGCTTCTGCTAGGGGTGTCCCTTGGTGAAGGCAGGTCACGAACTGAACCATTTCTTGCTTTTACCACAAGTTTTCACAGAAGTCATGGTGATGCTGCAGGGACACGGGGTCTGTTCTTCCAGATAGGAGCCAGTGGTGAGAGGTCACTGTGGTCAGCTCACCAATGGATGACCATGAACTTAAACAGTAACTGTTTTGCTGCCTACTGCTTTCCCATACTTTTAGTCTTCGTGTGTTTCTCTCCTCCTCCCTTAGGGAGCACAGATGCAGGTGGTTGCTTGCACCATGGAGGAGGTGACATCTCCAGAGCAGTGGTGGGAACAGGCAGCTGGGAAGAGTTTCTGTTGGCAAGAAGTCCATGTCAGGGGCTTGCCAAGAGTCCCGTCCCCTCTGCTGGGATTTCCTCGCCACCTCTCCTGTCAAATGGCAAATCATAGAATCATAGAATGGTTTAGGTTGGAAGGCACCTAAAAGATCATTGAATTCCAACCCCCCTGCCATGAGCAGGGACACCTCCCACCAGACCAGAAGGCCCCATCCAGCCTGGCCTTGAACGCTTCCAGGGATGGGGCATCCATGACTTCTCTGGGCAACCTGTTCCAGTGCCTCACCACCCTCAGAGTGAAAAATTTCTTCCTAGTATCTATTCTAAATCTCCCCTTTTCCAGTTTAAAGCCATTCCCCCTCGTCCTATCACTACATGCCCATGTAAAAAGTCCCATGTAAAAAGTCCCTCCCCAGCTTTCCTGTAGGCCCCCTTTAGGTACTGGAAGTTGCTCGGTTTCAGTACCTTTAGGTACTGAAATCAGTTCCTCTGTGGCTATGCTCCCAATAACACGCTAAAGCCTGCTGTGGATATGGGAATGATTATTTTTTCCCAAATTTTTTTTCTTTTCAAATATTGACAGAGGAGAGAGCATCCCTGGACTGCATTGTTAGAGAGACTCGAGGAAGCCTCATGCAGATGCAATATTAAGTACATTTTATATCTGTAGGAATGGTAGGTCTACTGGCAGGCTCTAGGGGCTCTTTGCAGTGGTGGATTTGGGGAAATTTGCAAACTAGGAGGTGGAATTACATGGAAATTTGCTCAGATGCTCTGTCTCTGGTTGCTCACCATCCCTGCCTCAAGAGGGCAAGGCTGCCTGCTGCCACTGGCCCTGGGGTGGCGCTGGGGTGCTGAGGGGCAACATGAACTTGCTGCTTCCCTGGCAGTGACACACGTGCATGGCTCTTCCTTGAAGTCCCCTTCCCGAGCCGCTCGCTTCCCCATCTCACAGCCAGAGAGCAGGAGGATGCTCTGCGCCCTCACATCCCAGGAGCTGCATCCACCAGGACAGGGCCATGAATGGAATTGGGGCTGGTCTGAGCCCTGCCATCGAGGAGGGTGTCTCTGCTTTGGCACAGCTGTATTTTGCTTTTTTTTTTGTTTTGCACCAACCATGCAACAGGAGCAGCCCAGGAGCCAGCAGCCCCGAGCTTCTGTAGCTGGGGAGATATCCCAGGCCACCCTGGAGGACCCTGCATGTGACGAGCGACTGAGACTGGGCGGTGACTTCTGGAAAGGCTCACTGCAAATCTGTGTTTACCCTTTGCAAGTAAGGGCTGTCTAGCACTTGGCCAGGGATCATTTATGGGCAGAAGTGACCTGCAAGAAGCCTGTGGGAACCTCCTGAGCTTGGCTGAGTGCAGGGCTAGTGTGAAATCCAAGCAGACCCAAGAAAAATTCCAGTGAATTCACCATTTGTTATTGCTGAAGATAATCTGACGAGTGATTTTATAGATCTGGTTCTTCGCTCGGTGTGGTACGTGATGCTTGAGAAAGCAATCTGCCAGTTACAGCGTTGAGGGTAGGGGGAAGGACAGGTAGCGAGCAAGTGTCAAAAATGACATAAGCTTTTCACTTGCTGCTGGAGAGGCTGATGATTACTTCACAGCACACTGTTTATGGGCTGCTCCATTTCCTACACTGCCCCTGGAAGTTTTAGCACTTTCGGGGTTAGAAACATCTAAGGAATTCCCGGTAAAGTTACTGAAGTTATTTTCATTTTGTCTCCTCTGACAGCACACGATGTGAGAAATTACGTGACTTTTAAGGTGAGGCAAGTAGAAGGGGAATAGTCCAAGTGGCAGCAGTGTTGCTGTCCTAAACTGCTGCTTTTTTAGAGCACGACATTAAATTATTTGGTGACTGAGTTTGTTCTCCTTTGCATTGGTTCTGTTAAATAAAGTGACTTTAAAATGAGGCACAGCTGGAGGCACCATTAAACCCACCTGAATTTTGCTTCTCAAGTTGTATTTTCTGAGTATTTTGCAGCAAATGAGTCTTTAAGGGTTTTTAGAAAAACAAGCTCCTAAGTTTGGAGAAATTATTTTGACTGTAGTCAGAATTACAGTGCTTCGGGAATTTGAACTTGCAAGAAGCAAGGCGAGTGCTGAGGTGGCATGGGGAGAAGCACCGAGGCAGTAAACCTAGCGAGATGTTGGCTTGGCCACGTTATTACTGGGGCTGGTTTGGGAAATGTGACTCCGGGAAGTACAGGTGCCTTGTAGGGCCTCCTCTGATCATTTTTTCATACTACTTTCGGCAGAATAATTTTCTTTGTAAGATTACAGTTTCCTCTATTACATAAAGGGGCTCTTCGGTAGGTGTCTGCCTGTGCTGGGCACAGTATGGTAAGAGACATTTCCTGATACACAAGCTGCCTGTGGGTGGCCATGCAGAAGTGACCCTGAGCTGGGGCTTGACAAAAATTCACCCTCTGCCTCACCCTCACCTCACTTACCTGCTTGAATGCCTTTAAGCTGCCTGTGAGGCAAACTAGTGGCTGCTTTGAGAAGTGAGGAGCAATGCCCAGGGGACACGGGCAGTGCTCTGAAGGCATTACCTGCCGGGGGGGTGGGCCCTGGCACTCTTGGTGTTGATCTGCCCTGAACTTCTGCTCTTACGGCCACCAAGATATGAAACAAATAACGCTGGCTGGGTGGTGGACGTTGCTTGCACAAGGGCAGGTGGGATGCGTAGGCAGTCTGGCTTCAGACTGAGCCCAGGCTGCCTACTGGGGCAAGTTAGATGTGGGAGAGCAGGATTTCACAGCTCAGGTAAAGGTATAGGCGTGCAGGAAGGCTACGGAGGAGCCTCACCCCGCGCGGTTCCTTGCATAGTATGGTATGCTGAGCCACGGACAGCAGGGAGTGCGGAAAGGACGTGGTGATCATCTCTCCCCTGGGCCAGTACAAAGGAAGAGTAGCTGCTCGCTGCCCTACAACCGTCTGTAAATAAAGATGTTGTGTCCTTTTTATGCTTCCAAAAGGTGCTCTAATGGGAGGGCGTTGAGCTGAGGGTCTGTGGAGGCAGAAGAACTTCACAGTCTTAACCTGCCCAGGTAATGATGTGGCAAGTTTGATACTTTGCTGTTTCTATAGAGGCTTTAATTGTTGTTTTTAATTATTCTGTCTATTCCTGAGCCCACGTCACTTGCATACCATTGGAAGGATGCAAGCCGTTTCTCAGAAGAGACTGAAAGCCTTTGGAGTTCTCTCCATCCTTTGCCAACGTGGAAAAAGGGCAGAATATCATCTCTTCCCCACCTGTGTGTATTTGTAGCAACTGCAGTAACATGAGCGGGATTTTTGCATAGCTGCACGGCTGACTGCAAGGACAAATTTGACCTCCAGTCAACGATGCACGGAAACTTGATATATGCATATTTGCCTAGTTATTTTATGAAGGGAAGGGGTTAGAACAGGGATTACAGGATGATCGCAAAATGGTCCTGCTCCCTACACACATCTGGGGCAACTGTGACACCAGTCCTAAAGCCAAGCTGTAGTTAAATCAGGAGATTAGCGTGAAGCTGGTGTCATATATTAGCTCATAATGTTTTAAGTGAAGTTTCCTCTTTTGGCAAGAAACATATCTTTTTTTTTTTTTTTAAAAAAAAACCAAACCAACAAAAAACTTGCAATAAAGTAGTCTCAGAAGATGGAGGTAAACAGGTGTAGTTGTCCCAGTGAATCAATTGCGAAGAAGCAATGAAAATGATACTTAATATACTTGAAAAGATTTGGCTTTAGTATGGAAATGATACCAGTTGAAGTGAAAGCAATACTATCTACGTGGGAAAGTGGCATTGAAATATTCTTTCTTTCTGCTGCCTTTTGTCAATAAGAGAGGCTTGAATTATGCATTAGCAAGCTATAGAGTTATGGAAGATAATACTGCAAGGTTACGAACCCAGAACAAAAGAAGGGGAAACTAGGTTCAACTCGGTAATACATCACTTGGATCATATATAAATGGTTATAATGCTTTGCACATTATAAAGACAGTAGTCACGTATTTAAATGAGAACAGAGCTACTGCTTCAAGATTTTCTTCAAATATTAATTTGGGCATTGCAATTAGTTCTTCTTGGGAAGCCTTGCAATGTTCAGTATGTTTAGAGTTTTGTACAATATTCTAGAAAATGACTCTTAAGTAGATGTACTTGAGATGTAGGATTTTACATAGATATCAATTTGTATTCACATAAATGAAATTTTGAATTGCTGGCTGTGACTAGTCATCTCTTGAGATGGAAGCGATCTTTGGACAGAGATGGCCAAAGCAATACTAATTCTAAATACCAAATATTTGGAGGAGAAACCATAAGCGAAGAATTATTCACAGCTTTTTTTCTTTTACATAATTTTTTTTTTTTATAATGTGCTTTGCTCCCTAAATTGACAAAGAGAAAGGGAAGCAAAATCCGTCGGCTAATTGATTTTCTATCTGCTCTTATTTACAAAATGGCACATTTCTGCAAAACCTTTCCCCTGAGTGATGTCCAGCTGCTGTTACCCACCGGGTGCTGGTGCTTCTCCCTACCTTGGTGTCCACCCCAGCCCATGAGGCCTCGTCCACCCCTGCCTGTGCAGGGTACTCATCCGCAGCAGCGGGGGAACACAGAGAAGCCCACACTTAAGCCTGACCTCAGCAGCCCCAGGTTCATTCGTTATGTTGCTTTGTATATATGCAGGAGGTGCACCATCCCCAGGTCAGTTTTGTTTGGAGCTACAGCACTTGCTTTCCAGTTTTCAGAGATGGGGCGGGGGAACGTGTCGGGGGACAGAGCTGCCCTTGAAACATCATGTTTCCTGGTGATGAATGATATGATTCAGCTGGTGCTTCTCTGGACCCAGGGGCACGGGTTGACCCTGAGAGTTTCTGCGACATTGGCTTCAAGGCCCTCAGCTGCCCCACCACAAGCGGCGCTTGGGCTTGGGCAGACCTTGGAGCTGGGTCCACTCAAGTCTTTTTCTTATCCACATGGAGCAGATTCGCTTTGCAGTCGACATGGAGCAGGGAGGTTGCCGTAAGCCTGTTGAGATGTGGCCTTTCCCTTTCTTGCTCAGCCTTGGAAGCAGGTAGGAGGAGCCTGGCTCCCTCCGTCCTCCATGCTGGGCTATAGCCACCACCAGTCCTCACTGCGCCGCTGCCCACAGGTGCATGCACAGCCACCTCCTGCTCCCAGAAATGCTCTGCTGCTGAGGTTGTCTGCCCTCCTCCTGCAGCGCAGGGAAAAACGATTGCATGTTTTTGTTGCTCTTGCTAATAGCGTAGCTAAAATTTTAAATTTTTTTTTTTAATAGGATTTTGTACAGAGATCAAGTAGAGAAAAGTTAACTACAACAGTTTGGGTTTGTTTTTTTTTAAAGAGAGTTATGGACTTTGGAAAAAAGATGTTCCAATGGCTGAAGCTGTTTACTAAATCAATGAGAGACATCTGATGTGCACTCGCAGTTCCCTGAGCTGTATCATTAAACAAGTATAAGTTAACCAACCTTCAGTCCACTGTTATTTGCTTTTAATCACAGCTGAGGAGCTGCTTAAGAAAACTCTTGGGAAAAGCAAACCATTTCTTGAAGAGAGGAATAGGGAGTCCAAGGTAAGCATTTACCAGTTGCCAAGAATCTTTAGATCCATTTAGTGTCTCATTATTTGGGGAATAAACCACCAGGCATTGCTTAGAAAAACATCAGTATAATTCCTTTCCAAGACAGACCTAATTGTATAGCAGTGTGTGGCCATTATTTTCTTCCACACCCAATCTGAGACTGGGAGCACGTGCCATATAGTTTCATTCTCTTTTCGTTTCAAAAACAATGTCCTTAAAAAATGAGTAATTGTGGGGAAATGGTACTGTTTGGCTACTCACGCTAACTGCCTTGCTTAAGAAAGGTGCCAGCTGAATCCCTACAAAAGAAGTAAAAATACACACGCTTGCCCCAGCATTATTGTGCTCTGCAATGAATGGTTATGATGAGGAAAACAGAGGTGACCGGTTTTGTCCTTTGTGCAGTTACTTTTCGGGCTCATATATGAGGGCTCCATCATCTTGAATTAGTCATCAAGAAGCCTCTCATTTTCTTCCTCCTTGTTACACAGTTATAGACTCCCATGCACATAATCATGAAGATTACAGCTCTGGGTTACTAGAGGAGACGCAATTCCTGACGTTTGTTCTCACTACCTGCAAATTTTGGAAACCCATTTGGAAGAGTGTTTGGTGGGAGCTGGTTGGGATGCTGCAGGGATATATGTACGGTTCCTTAATTTTATTCAGTCGAGGTACTGCTGCATACTACATGAGGCATGGTGGCTTTCTAAATTTGGGTTTCACTCCTGAGCGTGTGTGCACTGCCAGTAATTAAGCCTGACAGTCATGGATGCACAGCTCACTTTGAGTAAGCAATTTCCACTTGGAAGAAACAACTTCTTGGGGCCACCTAGGGAAAGAGGTAAATGCATCCTTATCCGTACTTTATAGCCAATACTGGTAAAAAGCTCAGCAGGGCTGAGTTCTCAGGTACTGATGTCCTGCAGGTGTCAAGGTCGCAACTTCATCCAGCTGTTTGCTTCTGCTTGTGCCTATCTCCTTATTGTCGAGGTGTAGCTCCCACCAGTTTCTTTTTGGTGAGTTTCTGGTTTCAGGCAGGCTCTGGGAGAATTAGGAAACTGTGACCTGTGGAGGGCTGATGGCTTCTTCCTGACTATTGCTAGCTGCTGTGGTACGCAACGTCCTCTGGAGCTCGGCATGGATGCGGAGTGGAAAGCAGCAGAACACACAGCCTGGGCAACCTCAGGGTGCACTGTCTTTGGTGCCGGTGTCCAGCCATGAGAGGCTGGGGCTAATTTTCTTGCTGCACAGCCCAAATCACGTAACAGTTTTCGTAAGATTTTTAGAATTTTCAAACTCTTGGAAAATTTAATTGTCAATTTAACGGAAGTAATGTTTGGGCCATAAAACATAACACAGCTAAAAAAAGAAAAAAAAGAGCAGTGAGGATACAGACAGTTTCTGGGTAGAAAGTAATTTATAACTTGGCTGGTTTCAGACCAGTTTTGGGTCTCATGTAGGCTGAGGAAAAAAGCTGCTGCTGCTTTCCATAAAAGTAGGAGCTTGTCCTTGCTCTTCATTGCCAGTACTTATTATTTTTACCACATTCATATTTTTACATTTTGCTTTTGGAAGACACAGGAACAGAATGATACTCCCTTTGCCCTGATGTCGCTGTGATTATCTAGCATAAATCTCCCTTTATAATCTTATCACTGGGCAATTCAGTTATTTTAAATGTGAGCCTTCTTGCCCACTGATCAGTTCATCTTCAGGTTTTTAAAAGGGCTATTTCATAATTCTGCACATTCCAATTGCTTCCGAGTGTCCAGCCCAGCTCTGTCTTCACTTATCCCCTTCTCCTTCCTTTCCGACAAGGCAGTCTCTTTCTCTCGCTCACAGTCTTCGCATTCCTTCCAAGTTGATGCACATAGTCATTTGTAATCAAGGCTGTAAATTGTATTTAAAGCTGTACTCCACTATCCATGGATATTTGAATCATAAATGAGAGTATTGTCCTGCCTGTACTCTCACTTATTCTTTCAGCCGTAATAGATCCTTTCATTTGTGCTCAATTAGCTTTTCCACTCCTGCATTCAGACCCTGAAAGTTTCCACTCTTTTCTTCAGGTCTTGAATGCTGATGGTGTGGCCACGTTTGCCTCTACCCCATAATTTGTTTAGCTCTTTTGTGCCACAGATTTCACTGAATGTGGTTTGTTTGTTTTGACAAGTCCAAACACCAGAACTGTATTGTGCCGTAATATAGAAAATGTTCCCTTTGATTATTGCTGGGGTGCTACTGCTCTGCGACGGACCTCTTAGGTGGCTGAGCTTTTGTGCCTCCAGGTTGAAATGTGACCAGAATTCTTCTAGAAGACTGGGTTTGGATGGTTTGGGTTTTTTTTGTTGTTATTTTTTTTCTTTTTTTTATTCTGATAGAGCAGCGAGCCAACTCACAGCAATCGTGTGTCAGGAAGAGTCATTTTTAGAACAGCACCCCGCAGTGTGCGAGTACGCAGAGTCCCCCCTTCCTTTTGCTGCAGCACCCTTATGCTGAGATGGGCAAAATCCAGCCCGGTGCCATCCCCGGCCCCTTCCAGCTCTGCCCGCCCGCGCCCGGGCAGTAGAACCTTGGTGCTGGCGCCGGCTGCTCCTCGTTAGGCGTTACGGTTCCCCGGGGACCTCAGCCTGCCGCAAAATACGTGGCTCCTAATATCGGTATCATTTTGTCCCGCTGCTGCCGCAGCTTTTTATGTTTGCTGACATCTATCTCTGAAAGTGGAATTAGAGTTTTCTTGCAAGCTAGTGTTGCCTTTTCCCTTCGTGTTTTCATCCCCCGTTTTTGTTTCTTTTTTTGTCTTTGTTTTCCGAGAAGAAAAAAAGGCAAAACTCAGAGAAAATTAGCCAGCTTCACTTCCTTGCTTTGCGCTGCAAAATGCGCACATACTTTTTCAGTGTGATCAGACAGGTTTTATTTCTCTTCTTGTTCCGTAAATGTGGGCTGATTTTTTGGGGGTTTGTTTGTTTTTTTTTTTTTTTTTTTTGAGAGGAATTACTGTTCATTTCTGTTTTGAAAGTATTTTTAAGGGAATTGTCTTTCCCTTTGAACAAAGCTAGCATGTTTAAATAAATGTTTCTATTCAGTACTGTGCCCTGGGATAATGTTGCAGGGAGGGTAATTGATATTTCTTTGAAACTAATGTCTCAGAAATTATTTTGTGATCTTCGGGAAGAAAATCCTGACCTTTCTTTCCCAGACTATCCATGGATGGAGGGAGAATGTATTTGGCTTCTGTTCTGGATGAAGTTTGTCTTTGGTATCTGCAAAGTCTTCTAGTAGGTTTAAATGGAACACAATAGAGAAACTAATCTCTGGTTTATTGCTCTTGCTATAGATAGGCATCATTGAGTTTCCCTGAATTTTACTGTAAAGTTTTCCTATCCTGGGATACTCTAGAATTAAAAAACAAATAAAAAAAAAAAATCCCTATCTCTAACAGACTAAAACGGAGAGTCTTTCACTTTGTGTGTATGTGCACAAAACCTGGGGGGAGCGGGAGAAAGACAGTAGAGGGGTTAGGATGTTCATCTGGGATGTGAATCTGAAAGCAAGTCAGGAAAATACACCAGCTAGGAAGACCTTCTTTGACCTGCATTTGGTAGGGAGGATTCAGGGAAAGAACTCTGCCCCTAAATCTCACCAGCAAAAGATGACAAATTTAAGAAATAAAGTATCATGCTTGGGGCGCTACATCAGGGGCACCAGCATGTTGGACAGAACTTCCTAGAGAATGCTAACATTAACCCCTTTGTCAACATCAAAAGTAGCTAGATTGTCTTCATATTTAGGGATATCCAAAGTATAAGCCTTTTATTTTTCTCTTTTTTTCCTTCCTTTCTTCCCCCAGTTAGAATAGACTTGACCTCCCCAACCTCGTTTATTTGACACTTTTTATTTGACAGCTCTGAAATGTTTAATTTTTGTGAATCCACAATCTTTATAGATCCCCAAAGAGACCTATATAAATAACAAAAACGTGACATCGCTATTCAAAGCCTTTATATATATATATATACACACACGTATAAAAATCTCCGTTGCCATTCTTTTCTATAGACACCTTTCTCATTGTGGGACCCCACTCATCTATACAGACAACCCAATTTGAAATCATATCATTTACTCCTGAAAGGAGGGTCAACGTGCGCTCGTACGGATTTTTCCACATAAACTGACCTTGTGCAGCATTTCTACTTAGTGAATTAAAATCAGCAGAAAGAGCCAGCCCTGTACAAGTCTCAGTGGCCTCATTTTATTATACACACTTTAAGGATAGACTGTTGAGGAGGAACATTGCTTGGATGACGGTGAATAGCGATACAAGCAGACAAAGCACAATGGAATTGCTCGGTTCATATCCCGATCTGCAGATTTCCATGGCTGCAAGTTCTGTGCTGTCCTCCCTCTTTGCGCATCTGTACCCTGCACGTACGATTATATCCCATCTCCTGAGCTACTGCCATTTGTATATCGCATACTGCAGTCATAACGTCTAATATTGCTATCAATATATTATTTTTCTTTGGTTTTATTTTGGGTTTGGACATTGTCTGAGTTTCAGACCCCTGGCAGCAGGGAACAATTCCCTCTTCTCAGTCCAGGTCACCATCCGTTACCACAACAGACGTGTACCAACGTTATAATCGTTGGCGATGTCCAACCACACTCCAGCAAGGTAGCTCACTCTGAACATGGATTTGTATTTCTGCATGTTTTTTATTTCTTTGTATCCCGAGTTCTCCACAGTTTAAGGATGGGCTGAGAAGTAGATGGAAGACAGGAAAAGAGAACACTGGAAGGAAAACACGATGCAAATCAACAATCATCAGTATCATCAGCAGTGTGCCAGAAACACTTTAGAGGGACTTGGATGGAAGCAAGTCTGAGCCTGGCTGGTGATGTAGAAGAGAAGACACCTTTTTTGGGAGGTGGTCAAACACGGGAGGAAAAACAAAGTGATCCGTGCCCGGCTGCTCCTGTGCTATTTGAGAGCACGCTCATGCCTAATTCCCTTTGGTATCCATCCTTTGGACATCTACCGAACTGGAATTGCCTGGAAGCAAAGCAGAAGTGGTTGGGATATAAAAATGCCCCTCTTTCGCATTTGCAAATTAAAACTGCCAGTACGTCGTAAATGCCAGCTGTCTGTTACCCCCATGCACAGAGGTGCGGTGGTGTGTGCTGCACGCTTCGCTTCTCACTGACCAGAGACCTCCAGCAGGTCTCGAACCAGAGATGAGACGTAAGGACGGATTTTCTTCTCCGAGAAGAAGTGAGACTCTTACCATTATTTTATCATAGTGTTTTGGTATTTAATATACAAGGATTTGACAAAGTACTACTGTATAATCTTCTAACAATACCCATTTTGTCCCATAAAATTATTATATGCAGTCTTAAAATGTTAAATATGTCACTATTAGGGTAGAGTATCATAAAATTCAGTTTATAATATTAAAACTCAAAAATGACACAATGTTATCAGTCACATTCCTTGGTAATATTCAACTTTCTTCATTTTTCTTTAATTTTGCATTTTAGTATAACAAATTGAGATTAAAGCTGCAGCCTCCAGTTCAAGGTCTCTTGGCGGTGAATGGCAGTAAAGTTACAAGTAAAGTGATAAGAAAACAAATCACACTGAAATCTAATATTTAATAACATTTCAGACAGATTACAGAGATTTAAGACCCTGTGCTGTAATCAGCATTGGATCAGGGCAGATATGCGCGTAATTGCAGAGGGAAATGCTCTCATCTCTTTGAAATAAATGCAGATCGTCAGTGGAAGACTGGAAATATGCTGAATTCTTTCTGGTAGGATTTTTTTAATTTCTGATGTGCTCCCAGAGCCTCCCTGTGAACTCTGTGTTACATTATTTGCTTTTAACTGAGGAAATTGTATATTCCCTGTTTCCCTCCATTCCCCTCCCCATCACCTCTCCAGTTGGTGCTAGTATGGCACATCTTTCATCTGGACTTTTACATTTCTTGAACAAATGTAGAGAAAAAATGAAAAAAGCCCCCCAAATGGGCGTTAAATACTCTGATGCATTTCTACTTTTCTACTTTTTAAATATCTTTATCCTGAATTTTATTTTTAGAATACAAGAATGTAGCAAAATTGTATTTTTATTCAGCTCATAAAGGACTAAATCTCCTTTGAAAATTTGTTCAACTGACAATGAGCTGATGGCCAAGTTGCACAATAATGCAAAAAAAAAAAAAAAAGTTACACTTGAGTTAGCGGGGCTTTCTTTGCACGTAATGTACATATCAATTACTTAGTGATGCATTATACGGTATAATCTAATTCAGCATGTCAAACTTTTCAGCCCGATTTATAAATTCAGCTGCATCAGCCTCTGCATCATTTACACCAAGTAATTTTTAGCTTCTCTAGAAATCAGCTCCTATGGAAAAAATGGCTAGATTTATTGTATGTGTTATACTCCGGGACCTAGTTTGCTCAGTGAGCAAAATGAATGCAGCGAGTTTCACACAGTAGAACTAGATATTGTGTATTGTATTTTGTATGCTGAGCCTTTTTCTTTCTTTTTTTTCTCTCTCTCTCTTTCTTTTTTTCCCCCCTCCAATAGAGCTATCCAGTCTTGAATATGTCAGTGTGCCTTGAATGTGCAGTCACATTCTGAGGTATGTCTTTGAACTCTTCAATGGTGCTTTGCATTTCTTTGAGACCTTTTATGGGAAGGAAATAGAGAAATGTGGACTAAAATGCTGTGCGGTTGTCTCATTATTTCTCTTCCATTAGAAAAAAAAAAGGAGGTAGTTTTTGTTAGACAGGGACACCTCCGTTATATAGTATATTCAGCATCTACTGTGCATGGCTCCATACTGATACTTGCAGACAGCATGGGGTATGGCATACCAATTTAGAAGGCCAAGACAATAGTTCTGTATCTGCTCTGAAGAAAGAAATTATCATCATCTCCAGCTAGCAATTACTTTGACAAAAGGATAAATTGATTTTCATATTGTATCCCATTCCTGGCCATTTTTTAAATTTTGTTTTTTAAAATAGAAAAAAAAAAACCCACCCCAAAACCTAGAGAAAGATGAAGACTAATGGCTAGTAATCAGAGGATAACAAAGTGTGACCAGAAAAATTAGAAGCTTGCCTGCAGCTCTAATTAAGCCAGTAGGAAACATATCTGCAGAAGGATGGCGGAATGGGACCTGTAAATACGTGCTCCTCTTCAGGGCAGGATTCTGTCGCCCTTCCTCAGGCAAAGTAACATGGTCACAACCTAAACGGTCACGAGCAGTAGGCAGTATGGGGTCACAGCATGGCATTTGGCGAGTTTCAGCTGAAAAGCTTGTGCCAGGACACTCAATACACAACATTTAGGCTACAGTCAACTGCCTCCGTACTGCAGGGATGTTAAGTGTGAGTGTCAGCAGCCAGAGAGATATAAATTAAAGATATTTAAGGAGAAATTTCGCAAAGGATTATTCTAGCACATAAAAAGTGAATCCAATAAAAGTTTGGTACAGAGGAGTACTCATAGAGATTGTGCTAATATATTTTATGAGGTTTCTTTTAATTAAATTTACAGTTTAACAGATTTTATTTCTACATGTGTTAGACATGAGGAGGAGAGAGGACAGTCTAAGACACTTTTTCTTGAACTGAGGCAAATTTTTTCCTCATAGTTGTGAATATATCCTTTGCTCAGCGACTGTGTTTATCTTTTAAGCGGTGGGGAGTATGGGGCTACAATCTCAATTAGTTCTCTGCTCTAACACCCATAAAGTGTAATGCATTAAACAAGTTTAATTTTAAAAATCTATTTTGCACATGCCCTTTTGACAGAGATATTCCACAAGCAGATATCTTTTTATTCTGTACATGGGGCACAGCGTCTGACAGAGATTACTGTATAACCTGAAGTAAAAGCATTGGTGTAAAATACAAGACTGTATACATGGGATTTCATCCAGAGCACTTGGCCAAGAGAAATACTGAACCACCACTAAATCATCCTAATGAGTTAAGTATTGTGTGTGGTTTTGTTATTTTAAGCAAATGCACTCTCGTATTTGTTTCTGGAACTATAAGGGATCAGTCAAGCAAATGTTTCCGTGAAAGGAAAAAAATATATGTTCATAAAACTTACACCACCTTACTTTCTTGGTGGCAAAGTATTTAAAATAATTGTTCAACGAAAGACTAAACATTTTCTTGGAAAACTCATTTAACTCAAGAATTAGCCATATAGGGTGTCCACTCCACTGTGTAAAATAATAAACTTCATTCTTTCTTTTTCTCTTTTACCTTTAATACATAGCTACCTTTATAAAATCCATATGTTACACATAACTAGGCATTTTCAGTTGAAAAAAACACCAACCCAAACCTACAAAGAATTAGACTTGCAGGCCTAAGAAAAACATCTGACTGGTTTCCAGTTTAAATTGGGGGTGAGGGAGTGGAGAGAGGGGCAAGGTAAGAAGGAAACGGTCCATCTCAGCCCAGGCTCAGTGTTGGGTTGCCAAAACAGGGGCTTTCAAGAGGAACAAACAGAACTGCCTCAGCCTTTATGGTTTTCTCCAATTTTCTGTGGGTATAGGGATTAGGGAACTACTGCAGTTCATACATGAATGGTTTCCCTCCCAGATGTGAAACATCTTCCAGACAGCTTGGCCGGGAGGTTTGGAAACGTCTGCTGCTTTCCCTTCTCCCATCCCCACCTCCCGGTCATCCAGACTGTGATGGGTATAACAATGGGAAAACAAAAGGGGTAAATCCTGGCTTTTCCTGGGTAATCCATTGTTTGCTTTTAAATAGGAGTTGGAGGTTTTTCTTTGCATGCTTTGCACTTGCTCTTGTGGGTAGTGAAACAAGGAGGCGTAAGCACAACGCAGTGTTTATGGGGGGTACATCTGGTGGGTAACGCACCTTCGAAACGATTCTGGTTAGTGGGGGACTTCCAGCCAAGGGCCATTTGACAGGCAGCCTGGGGCCGTGGGGGGCACAGCAAAAACAACTTCAGTGTATCTTTTGAGGTCTCCCAAATCTTGGCTCACTGAGAGAGAGTTCATTACTGGTATATTTTAGGGCAGTCATTCGTGCGACCCATTAATCGGAGGGGGGGGAGGGGGTTCTCCCATCAGCCGCGTGTTGCTGGGGTCCGTCGAGCTGGGACCATGCTGTCTCCCGGTTTTGAAATGCTACCCACTGTCTCTGCTCTCTGTTGACTGAGGGTTGTCCTTCTGGAAAAGCCTTCGGATGGTCATTTATGGCAGCGCGTGAGACTCGCAGGAACAGAGAGGGGGACCCTCCCCGCTGCAGGCTGTGGCCTTTTCCTTGGTCTTCAGCAGGCAGCCTCAGTCCCAGCAGCACTGGTTTGCTCATACACGGTATGTAAATACATTGTTCTGGCTGGATTTGCTGGCTTCACCCCCCTTCCCACCAAAAAAAACCCAACCAAACCCACCACTTTTCAAGATATTTCACTGAGCAGTGCCTACAGCTAAAACAGATTTAAGGAATTTTCATTCTATGATACAGAAAGACCAAACACAGTATAGATTTTTTTTTTTCTTTTCTTTATAAATAAATGCTTCTTTAGCATTTAAAAATCATAACAAGACACAATTCTGTTCAGGAGATTTTTTAAATAATCCTTCTCAGCTCTTTGAGATAGAATACATCTCAGCTAAGTGTCTTATTGGTGTGTTTTTTTCCAGCTGTAGCCCAAAAGACCTACTTTGGCATAGATGTCACCACTTGGAAAGAGCAGAGACCTATAAACACAGAGAGCATGGTTTCAGTTTTATCATTACAGGCTGAGGCCCAGTGCGTCCATTACCAACATCTGCAAAATGAGACAATGACTAAAAGTGGCATTATTGTGTTTCTCATGGATGCTTTACTGGGAGAGTTCAGAGAGGTGGAGACACTTGTGATAGAGGGAGCTCAACAGGGATTTTTCACTTCATGTCACATGATACTTTTAAAAAAATTCTGCTAAGAGATGTCAGAGGTGAACTGAACAGCTTGAGCCTAGTGCAAAAATGAATGCGCACAAGTTGTTTAGGTCCCAGTTCTGCTCTACAATATGTGTGTGTGCCAACAAATTATAAATGCATCTATCCAAGAAACCATGCCTTTGGCGTTTGTCGCCTACTTTATCTCTGCCGCAGGTTTCTGTCTTGAAGTGAGGTCAGTAGATGTCTGTGTAGCTACTGCATCCTCCTCTCTGCAGGAGGGGACAGTGGAGCCCTAGCCGGACACACTACCGCAGCTTTAGGAGACGGCGATTTCCTCTCCCCTATCTCCATTTGTTCCCCTGCGCTAGAGCCTGCTCTGCTGAGCCTGCTTCACTCGCAGCCACCTGCCAAGTAAGGATATTTCTACACGACACCTTTTTCAGGTGGAAGCACCCACGCTGCCCATGCGCTGGGCTGACAAAATGTCCCGTGGCTACCACGAGCCTGAGCTCATCGTGCCGGCAGGCAGCTCAGCCGCTGCTCGGTGCGGCACTGATAAACCCACAGGCACGCTGGTCTGTTGGGAGGGCGAGTCGTCAAGCCGCGGCAACTCAGATGGAAGGCAGAAAATGCTTTTGCGAGCCAGGAAAATATCACGGAGGCTGTATCTCAAGTCTGCTCCAGTTTCCACACTCAAATGCCTTCTTTAGCGTTATTGTTTTAAGTGAAATCTAACCTTGATTATGTGGCAGGGACCTATTACGTTATTTGACTGTCGGGCGCTAAATACATTTGCAGTACAGTATTTGATTATAAAATGTTAACAGCATTTGCGGTATTGCCATAATAGCTACAGATCCCAGCGACTAACAAGGCCTTACTGTGCCACTCATTTTACAGATCCGGAGTAAAAGACAGTCCTTGTCTCTGAGACTGTGAAGTTTAAAGACAGACGTGTCTGAGTGCTGAACGTAAGCACAGAGAAACTCAGTAACTTGCCTGAAGTCTTAATAGCCAGTCAGTGGGAGAGCCAGGGATAAAAACCATGTTCCCTGAGCCCTGGTTGTGCTGTGCTCACTTGATCACTTCATTTTTAAATGAATCTGGTGTTTAACGTGCTGTTTGTAATTATCGTTCCAAGGGAAGTTGATAAGGTCAATGCACAAGCACCTAAGACAGAAGACAGTTATATTTGAAGGCGCCGTAGTGCACAGGCACTGCAAACACGGACAGGGGTGGTGATTTTTGAAGAATGGTGCTATAATAAACCGAGCGAACCTGTGAAGTGGGAAAAATATCAGACCTCCTCGTCTGAGCAAGTGTCAGGATGTGGGGGAGTACTGAAGCAGAGGAGGGAAAAGCACAGGGGAGAACATCCGGATGTGTCTTCTGCTCTTGCAGTCACAGTCTCCTATACTGGGGAAGGTTGCAGCCTTCTTAAACACAGTGAACGTGCTGCAGCTGTAAAGCAGACAATCAGAATAATCCACTAAAACCCATACGCATATATGGAAGTGTGTGTGTGTGTGTGTGTATATACAAACACAAAACTTTCACTTATGCTAGAAAGTTTACCAAAATTTTATTTAATTTTATTTCCTTATTTAGTTGAGAATATGTGATTCGCATTCATGTTCCAACAGAAGCTAAAAACACCTCATCTAACTAAATCACAGTGGGTGGCTGGTACATCAAAATTGCGTGAGTAACTGATGGGACATGGTAGGGATCTGGTGGCAATGCTTCCCAGTTTTGACCTCAACAGTGGCTCCTCCCATTCAGTAGCAGGGACCAATCAGTGCTTGAATTTATATCGTCTTCAGTTTAAACATGAACAACATATCAAATATTCTCCTGAATACTGTACTTTTATATAACTCGGTTTTGAGGAAAATAGTTAAAGGGTAGAGGATTTACTCAAGGAAGAGATAACAAATACAGTATTTATCTTAATAAAATGATTTCTAAATTAAATTCTTTTTTTTTAATACAGTTTGTAGCTGTACAACATGGGATTCAGTCTTCCCTCACTGAAGCTGGTCACAAAGCATCCCTACATAAACAGATGGTTATCTTGGGTCTCATTTTATCAAAACATTTGTGTTCCAGCTTAACTAAAGGTGGGCTGGAGACCTGTTGGTGTCCAACAGTCTCAGGTTGGTGTAAAAGCTTTGACGAATGAGGATTTATTGCTAAACTAGTGGAAGAAAGCAAATTCTTTTACAAACTATTGGAGCTAGTCATCTTTTCCATCACTGGCCCATGTGGAACAGAGTTTGTGGTGTCAGTCCCATTCTCTTTCTTCACATATTACCAAAAAAATCTCAGTTTTGGAGTGCTGCCACCTTTGTCCATGTGAACTTTGTAGAAATGTGCATGCCACCAGCAGCCAGAAGTCGTCAGGCTCAGAGGTAACTGTAGACTAGCCTTCATACTTGCGCTGACAAACAGCTACATACGTTAAGGAGTGGCCATATGCCATCTGTTCTTTTCAACCAACCATGTGAGAAAGTTTGCTTTCAAAGTGTTTTTACTACTTTCATCCCATTCCACCATGTCTTTTACTGCTTTTTACTTTCTATTCTCTATTACTTTTCATTGTTTCCCATTATTAATCCTTCCTTACCCTTGATACGTCCCCCAGGGCTCTTATTCTGCAGGTGGTGAGCACTGTCCCATGCATGAAGCTCCTTTTGTCATCAGGGGATGACTGATGAGTTTTTTCTGAAATCCCACGAAAGCTCAGAAAACCAGCTCTCATCTGCGTCCCCACAGAGCAGCCTTAACACCTACCAATGCACTTTTTATGTGTTTTTTTTGCTCTAGGTATTAATGTGCACTGGAGCAGTGCCACATGTGGATGAGAATGGCAGAGATCCTTCCTTGTGCATTTGAGGCTCTCCCTGTGTGGATCAGGTGTACCAGATACCATGTTCACCTGGCAGTGTCCTGCCTCCTACTACTTCCGCGTACAATGTTGGAGAATCTGTAGCATTTCAGGCTTTCAAAACATGCGTGGGAGACATGGCTAGACACTTGATGCTATTTTCAGTCTGGATATGTCCTGTGGTTGATCATTCTCCACCTCAGATTCCCATAGGAAACGTCCTCAGCTTTGCTCCTGAACTCGCACGATTGCTGGCTATCTGTCGTACCCTTTTCTGATCCCACAGAATGGAAAATTGCTATCTGCCTTTCCTCTGGTTCTGCTGTGCACTTGGATATGTGAAAGGTAAAATAAGATGGAGCACATGTGATTCCACCCAGCTGAGTTTGGTAACCCTGTGGGCTTATGAAACCTGATCAATGAAGGTGCCCATGCCAGACCTGATGTTGCAGGAAAATGACATTTCCTAAGTTGGTATTCCAGCCCTCTGCCTGCCACAGATAGGCTTTTTGATGTCTCTTATGATTGAAAAGGTATTGCTCCTCTGTGGTAAAAAAGAAATACAAAGGGTCAGGCTTTCTTCTTGGGCTATGACTAGATCTGTGCTCTCAATTTCAGCCCCATTAGGGGCCTTGAAATACTTTGAATTTAATTTAGAAATACTTTGTTGAATTGAAAAAGTCAAGTTTACTATCACCTGAGATACAGTTCATGTGTTGGCAGTCTTTCCCCATCACTGCCAATTTAAAAGTGAAATTGTGTCCTTCTGCTCCCCAGGAAGGTGGGTTGGTTCCAAGCCAATGCAGCAAATCACCCAAATGTGGAGTCTCTCTGCCCTTTATGACTTTATGAGTTTAATTTAAACCAGGAGATACATTTAAATGCTTGACCTCTTTCCTCCAGAACTGCAGCCTCCAGATGCAACAATGCATCAAAAGTCAAGTTTCATACTCAGAAGGCCAGGCCATTCAGAAATGCTCAACTTGTTGCAGGCAGGTCAAAGAGTACCTCCAGAACTGGACAATCATTTGGACGTTAAGACATGTCATAGACCTGAAGAGGTGATGTCCTCTTTGTTGACCATGGATCAGCCTGGCAAAGCTCTGTCCATGCAGGGAGCATCCCTCCAGACTGTGTCTCTCATTGATATTTGCAGGACATCAAGGAATTCTTCTCACATCTGGGTTTATGAATCACTGAGACATCCAGAAATAATGCTGGATTTGGCAGGGACGTGGCTGAGGTTGCTCTTTGTTCAAAGGATTTTGAGACTGACTTCTAAGTGCAAAAAATGCTTAGAACCATTAACCACCAGTTTCCGATGATGTGTCTGGTCTGCCTGTTTCTTGGCTTCTCATCTTCTTTCACAGTTTTTCATTAGTTCAGCATGTCACCTCTCAGTTGGATTGTAAATTGAAAGGGACTGGGTGCCAAAGATGTCCATCAACTCATATTCATGCTCATGTATTCATTTAGTGTAGGTAGATCCTAAATATATATTTTGGAAAATTTAGGGTGAAAATGTCTCAAGCTTTCTCTAGAGGGGACATATAACCACCCAAAGTCAAAATGTGTGTCAAGTATTCTGGTGGCTGTGTACTCACTGGCACTCACTGACATCCGAGTTAACTACCTCAGCAGGAAGACTACAGGCTAAATGATGTTCCAGCTGGAATCTCATTTGATTCAAAGGTCAGGACATCCTGGTGAAGCTCTGTGGTAGTATAGAAGAGCCTGCACTGCACCAGGCTACCACTTTTGTTATCGCTATTAGAATTCATGTCCAGGTAAGAGAGTCACAACCAACCTGAATAAAACATAGATGGTCTCTCACTGTGTATGACTTAAGAGAACTTCAGTTCAGTTGAGGTCCTCTCAAATGCACACATGACTAATTCTAGTCATGCACAGTGAATATTATACCCTTTAAAATGTTTTCCTTGAAATACATGAGAAAGTAGAAGAGCATCCCAAGTACTTGAATATCTGGGAAATCAGCTTAGTATTGTTTGACAAATCCTCCCTGCCATGCTAAATCAACCAATTAGTCATGCTAATGCTTGTTAATGACATTTCTGTTAGAAGAACAGTGTAATTTGGCTTTATTTCCAAATCCCAGCAACAAAAAAATAACATGTATTGATCCCCTATTGCAAATGAATGATCTTTCTGTGCTACGGAAACTCAAAAAGTGCACGATCGGTTACACCTTGCTACCATCTGCCGAGGCAACGACTCAGTAGTAGCCTCACACCTTCCAGTAAAATTTCATGATACGGATCCCAGCAGAGACCATTAAATCAAACTTGGTACAGGCATGGCTACTTCTCTGAGAAAAATGTAACAGGCCTAAAGAAACACTAGCGGTTGGCTCATGTAATCTGGACCTATTAATTGCACCAGCATCCACCTCCTCTTTGTGCTCAATTATGAGTCCATTTTGAAAGGGCAGTTCGTCTTTAATGGGTTAACTGATGCCACGTTAATAGAGGAGCTATAACATGACAAACAAATATAGTTTAATGCACCCTACTTTGAATGCAGAGTTCATATGTATTCCAGACAAAAGGCCAAACAAATTTACAACACTTCATGCATTTCTATAGCCGAGCGTTTTTTACTGAAGGATATGTAAATCCTGCACTAATCAGAGGTTCTGGGATTCCAAATGCCACTAAAGGTTATGACCTGAAGCCCTGCTAATAGATGACTGAGGGCGTAGACTAAGTAGTTCTGAATGACAGCAACCACAGGGTGTTTTGCATGAAAAGTAACCTCTAATAAATGACCTCTGCTTTTTCCCTTTCAAAGCTATGACAGTAATGAATATGAAAGGGGGAGCTTTGTACACACCGGGTGTTATTTACACCTAAACACTGCGAGAGTGGGGATGGTATGGGAGGGTTTCAGTTCGCTGGAAAAAGGAGGAAAGGGTGTTTTCGCAGCCTTAACAAACACCGCTGCACTTCTGCTGACTTCATTAATAACCCCTTTCTTAAACAGTGGTACCAAACAACAAGGTCACGTTATTAAAGGAAACATTTCCTCCTTCATTATATGCATGTGTGCGTATATAAATATCTGTATATATGTATGTATGTATATATGTATACTGGATGGGTTACAGGCTTTATGTGAAATCTCTTGGATTGCGGATAGAAGCATTCAAATTTCTGCTGTTTTGTGACCTTTAGTTAGGCAGAACACTGTGTCTTCGGTGGTATGAACAAAACAAGGATGTTTTTAATGGCAGAGAGTCTCTCCTTGCGGATGATATTTACACTTGGACTTTTTGCAGGAAAACAGTTCTGAGATTTTTGTCTTAAATGCAAGCAGAACCAGAGCCCGGAAGAAAAAACGGATTTCTGTTGAAGAATGGTGATTGATTAGTGAAACCTTTCACACCTTGCTGGAGATCCTGGAGGGGGAATAGAGTGATTATGAGGAGACCATCTTGTCTATGCTCCTACCAGCTCAGGATTGTTCCCAGTCATGTACATTGCTTTGCCTTAGCCACCCTCCATGTGCATCACTTGCAACGTGTTTTATTGCTTTGGGGGCTTCCTTCCCTTCCCGGTTTCTGTGTGTAAGGGCAGACCAGGATGGGGGAAGATAGGCAGGCAGGAGCGTGCTGGCTCCTCTGTGTAGTCGAACTAAGCCGTGCAGGTCCCCTAACCACAACACCGGCAGAAGGATTGTGTGGGGACGCTGCCATGTCAGCAGAAACCAGTTATACAGTGTATACTTAACCACAAAACCTGGGGTCCTGTCAGAGATGCCGAGGCGCAGGCTGTATGTTGGAGACACGGCGTGCGGATGTGCCCACCTGGGACCCAGCACCATGTGGCCATCTCAGGCAGTGCTGGGGGTAGGGATAATCACTCTATTCCCCCTCCAGGATTCCCCCTCCTCTTTCCTCTGCCAGCGCGGTGGCACTGCAGCTTCCACTTTGGGAGCTTGTGTGCTTAGACTCCATCTCAAGCTCTCTTGACAGTCCTGCCCAGTAGGCATATTGAGGGCCCGGCATCTTCAGGATGCTTAGATGCCATCCTTGCTGCTGAAAAGCTCGGCCCTGTACGGTGCCACCACTACAAGCTGCTGTGCACGGGCTGCCTCGAGACACGTCACGCATGGCAGTAGGGCAGCTCTGACACTGCTTGCCCCTAAACCCCATTAGCTTCCCCATGCAAAGCCTGTTTATTTGGGATTCGAGCATGTGAGCATGCAGCATGTGGCCTATGAAAGGCCTAATGCACTTCATACCCTGGCAATCTTTCGCCTGATGTTCAGCACAAGTTTTTTGCTTTTCTTAGTATTATCCTAACATTTTTTCATCAGTTAATTTTTAATACAGATGTTTTGTGTGCAGATCATAGTCATGTTTGTTCAGGTATGACTGCCATTTTGTTAGGTGGCAATTTTGCCTGGGTAAGGAGGCCAAAGCAAGGCTTTAAAATGCACTCCTCATAAAAAATTAAAGAGCTAGTCTTTATTTACATATTTACGCAACACTCAATCCATCGTGTAAAGCTTTCTCTGCCTTAAACCCAAATCTCCAGGGTGTACTCCGTGCCTGGGGAAATTGGATGGCTCCGAGAAATGATAAAGAGATATCTGTCCATCCACCTATCTATCATTTTTTATACCATACTCATTACCATGGTCTCTGAGTTCCTATTACATGTGTGGAGCCTTTCCCATTTCAGTACGGAGCTGGTCAGCAGAGACAGCAAAGCCATCATTATTTTCTGAAGAGCAGGAGCCTGCGGAAGGACCAGTTGCTCAGTCTGCAGTGGCCATTTGGCAGCAGCCAGTTTGTACAGAAGACAAATCCCTTTTATTAGCTGCTTGGGAAGTCTGGTTTGGCTTCTGGAAGATGCACTTCAAATGGACTATGTGCAGAGAGTTTGCCTTAGGTATCAACATTGCTGCTCCCACATTCACTTCATGTCACCTCGAGAGAGAGGCTACCTCTTCCCTGCCTCCCTGACAGCGGCTTACCAGGAGGGGGACTTCAACTCTGAAAAAGCATCAAAAGACCTGGCAACTTTAACGTGGATAGACTGTCTGAGGGACTCTTCAAATTAACAGAAATAGCTGCATTTCTCATCCTCTTGTATGTAACTGTTTGGCCACTTCCAGGCCATGTCATCACACATTTGTCTCATTCTTACCCTGGGGTCCACCTGTTTCTTTGCAGAATTCACTTATTGTCTTTTGACTTGTGCTTCAATTTCAAGCTTTGGAGGACGGCAGCTTTTTATTAGGTTGTATTCAGGGCCAGCCATAGTGGGGACCTGATCCTTGACGAGGACCTGTAGGCGTTCAGCTGACAAATATTAGTTAACACTGATCATTACTAAGAATAAAGTAACATCACCACTCTGCAGCTCGCTCCAAGGCTGACTCTATTACAGCTGCTATCGCCAGTGATTGTACCAGCCCTATTAGCCATCCTGTTGCCCATTTGTTTTAATCTTTTTTTCCTCCCGTGTTAGGAGAAGTTTCAAATCCATCTTAGTTTGCCTACCAGCTCTGTCAAGACATACAGCAGCACCCTGGAGCTCCCTGTGCTCCCAGGAGGGCTGCTACTGGGATGTGGCAGCATGGCCTGGCCATAACGCTGGGGTGGGGGCTCCAGGATCTATAGGGTGGTTGGATGCTCAAAAAACCCCAACCTTCTTCTCCTTCCCCCATTTCTGTGTCATAGAGCAGTGGAGCAGCAGGGCGAGGGGTAATTTTGTTCCTCTTTTCTTGGTAAAGGGCAGAGTGCTCTGTCCCAGATCACCAGCCTGAGAATAAGCTTACAGGCCAAATCTCTGACTTGTCCCTTCTCTACCTCAAGCATCCCCCTCATTCAAGCATCCCTCTCAGCCCAGTCTGGCCCAGACATGTTGTAGTCTACTCCCAGCTTTAATTTAGAAATAGATGCAGGCTTCATCAGTCAGTCAGCAGGAGTGGCAGCCGGCATCCAGTTCATGAAATGTAGCCAAGACTAAAAGAGGAGAAAGATTGTGTTTTCGAAATAAATGTAGGGGAAAAGATTATAAATGGCAAATGAAGAGCTGGACCCCCCCTCAGGCCAGACTCTGACAGGGCTTCGCGGATCATCTGTAGCTAAAATTGGAAGGGTTTGATTCAGGCTTTCCTGTTCTTCACTTAGAGAAATCTTCTGGCACAACTACAGCCCAGCTGAGTAGAGCCAGGACAAAACTCAAAAAGGGACAATTAGTTTAACCTGAAATGCTCCATGGAAATGTTTCAAGTTTGACAGGTTTGTGGTGGAAGCCTGCCCTTTTTTCCTGGTCAGCTGTTGGGACCCTGGGCTTCTGGCCACAATTTTGGGATTCCTTTGAAGCTGGAGTCCTTTGCAGCCTTGGAGGGCCTTATTTTAGGACTGATGCTCCAAAAAGGGACCGTGGGACCTAGTACAGTACTCTGAACTTTTTATTTTCTCTTCCTTTCCTTTGATTGTCTTATGGAGGCAACAAAATTTAATTTTCTAGTAATGTACAATAGAAATGCATTTTCTATTAAAGATTACAGACCAGATTTTCAGCTCTTTCCAACCAGCCTAACTCATTTGATACTTTTGATTTATGCCAACCGAAGGAAGAAATGGGGCAATTTAAATTTTAACTTCCTCTCCTAGGAACAATCCTTTTGTTCCTGAAATCTGCAGATGAAGAATGAAACCCTAAAAAACCTGCTCAGCCTGGCCACGGCTTGACTGCAGGACCCTGACAGCAGCAGTCTTGCACAGTGCGGTAAAGAGGCAATTAAAAGTTTTACTATCCGTTTTATCATCTCGGTTTTTACAATAAAGAGAACTGTCATTGTTTTAGGATTATTTTACCTATGTCTATTCATTTTGTTTCATTGTCTTTACAAGTCTCGCTCCCATTTCGTGCTGCTTGGGTTCTGCCCTTTTCAACTCCTCACGGGTGAGTGGGGAAGGAAGAGCAGACTGGCCAACAAATTGGGCAGGGAGAGAGAGAGTGAAAACTGAGCTTCCATGCCAATCTCTTCCTTCACCCAGGAGGAATGAAAACACCACAATTATTTTTTGCTTCTCGATTTTTATTGTGCCTGTGCCTCTTACGGGTACACCAGACCATTGCTGCTTACGTGGTCAAGCTGTACAACAACATCCCTCACTGACCGTTTGTGTGTATTTTAATGGTCTTGGAAATCCAGGCAAAGGTATGGTCAACGTGCTGAGATACAGGCGGGGAAAGCAGAAGTGAAGCAGTTTTTAGTCTGGCATTTGGAGGAAAGTAAAGGAAGACAGGCTGGAAATGGAGACAACGGGACAAGAGAAGACAGGAGATGGAAAGGCAGAAAGTTGAGATGCAAGCAGATCATCAAGAACATTTTTTAAAAGGCACCTTGGGGGGCTCTTCAGGCTGCTTTGGTAGTTTCAAAAATGCCAGTAAATAAATATTTGTACCGCTAGATGCCTAAATTATTTCAGACTTCTGTGTACTACAGCTTTAAACTTTATGCTTTAAAAATAGGATAATCATACTTGAACTTAGAGGCTTTTCTTTCATACAGACAAGAAAAGTTCTTGAAATACTCACTTTGGGGACAGAATGAGGATGGTATGTTTTCCAGGTGTCATGAAAGTTCAGAAGTCTTGCAATTTAAAACATGGCTAAATACTGAAAATCTGTTCTGGGAATATTCATTCCAATTTATTAAACAATTAGGGTCCAGCTGTGCTTATTTTCCACAATGGTTTGCTTTCGGGACATTTTTCATTTGCTTTTCCAGCAGTTTCTGTATCAGAAACATTGTTTTAAATGTCACAGTTGTCAAATCAATGAACTAAAACAGTATCACATGGCTTAATTTGAACAAGTAATGCACTTGGAATTTCAGATTTGGAATAACAGGCTTCCTGATCTGTTCACTGTCCCTCAGCAGCTGAAAACAGAGAAACTGGAGTAAGGTTAGGCTATGTCCTGTCCCACAGGGCTGCATGGAAGAAGGAGAGGGGGAGGACGTTTGCTTTTCTGTTTAACCTGGAAGCACCTATGTGTAATGAAAGTTCAAATCCCAGCCAAAAAATTGCTGTTTTGTCTATATCTGCCTATCTATCTATCTATCTATCTATCTATCTATCTATCTATCTATCTATCTATCTATCTATCTATCTATCCATATTTAATTTTGTCTCTGAAGGGACTACCCAAAATCCATCTAAGTTTCAATTGACTTTGATTAGAGTTTAATGAGGTGGCTATTACTGCCTACTGAAAAAACCAGGAAAAAGTCTCACTGATGTCAAGAGAAGTAAGTTCCTCTGCTTTAGGTGGAAAATCTGATACCACTATAAAAGACCCTTTACTTGACACACGGTTTATTTATTTAGGATACTAGTAAATACTTCAAGATAGACATCCGCAAGCTGAGGCACCCATAACCATGTCTACATCTGAAATCTAGGTAACCAGGGTGGAGCCTTGGGTGAGGGTCTTGGAGCAGTCCTTTCTGTGATTTTTCCCCCTATTCCAGTGGCTTGCTGTCCTCTGCCTTTTCTTCTTCCCATTTTCTTCTTCCCATTTTCTTCACAGCCCTCCTACCCTGCAACACTTAGGTGTTACTATAGCCCCAAAGAGTACCACAGAACTTTGCGTAGCACTAAGCTGCTGTCTTCTCCTTGCTGAGCATGGCATATCAGGGATGAACCAACCAGTGGCAGCTCAGTGCACGAGGAACTATGGAATGGTGGGACTGGTGGGATGGTGGGAATCCCATGGGCTAAGGCTCTAGGAGGAAGGAAGGTGCAAGAGAGCTGGTTAATATTCAAGCACCACTTCCTCCAAGATTAAGATCAGTGCAGCCCTAGGAGCAAGAAATCAGGCAAAGGAGGCAGGAAACCTGCATGGATGAGCAAGGAGCTTCTGGAAAAACTCAGATGGAAGAAGGAAGTTTACAGAATGTGGAAAAAGGGACCGGCTACTTGGGAGGAGTATAGGAACGTCATCAGAGTATGCAGGGATGCAACAAAGAAGACTAAGGCCCACTTGGAATTAAAACTGGCAAGGGATGTCAAGGACAATAAGAAGGGCTTCTTCGAGTACATCAGTAGGAAAAGGAAGACTAGGGAAAATGTGGGCCTGCTGCTGAATGAAATACATGCCCTGGTGATAGAGGATGCAGAGAAGGCGGAGTTACTGAACGTCGCCTTTGCTTCAGTCTTTACTGCTAAGGCCAACTCCCAGGAATCACAGATCTTGGAGGTAAGAGAGAGGCAGAATAGAGTGTCTAGTTCTGGGCTCTCCAGTTCAAGAAAGACAGGGAACTACTACTGGAGAGAGTCCAGCGAAGGGCTACAAAGATGATCAAGGGAATGGAGCACCTCTCTTATGAAGAAAACCTGAGAGACCTGGGTCCATTTAGCCTGGAGAAGACTGAGAGGGGATCTCATCAATGATTATGAACATCTAAAGGGTAGATGTCAAAAGGATGGAGCCAGACTCTTTTCAGTGGTGCCCAGCGACAGGACAAGGGGCAATGGGCACAAACTGGAACACAAGAACTCCATCTCAACATGATGAAAAACCTCTTTACTTTGAGGGTGGCAGAGCACTGGAACAGGCTGCCCAGAGAGGTTGTGGAGTCTCCTTCTCTGGAGATTTTCAAAACCGACCTGGATGCATTCCTGCCCAACCTGCTGTAGGTGAACCTGCTTTGGCAGGAGGGTCGGGCTAGATGGTTTCTGAAGGTCCCTTCCAACCCTTACCATTCTGCGATTCTGCTTCCAAAAAGGAATTTTGCTTCAGGTTTTTCTTCTGTGCTATAGAATATGGGTTAAATAGGCAAAATATATAAAAATCTGGAAAATCAAACCACTAGATAGAATATGTTTTTTCGGTTAAAGAATCACCTTTATCCACCCCTGTGGTTTAACCTTCACTACATAAGGGAAACATCAGCAAAGAACTTGGCCAGTTTCATCAGGAATGTCTACTTTCTAGCCTGCTTGTATTTTTTTTCTCCTGGTGAGCATCAGACTCTTGTCCTTCTAAAGAATAATAAATCACATACTGTGTAGGTGTGTGTTTAGGGAAGAATAGTTTTATAAGAATTATTTGGATTAAGGTGATAAGGAGAAAGACATGGAAAAGATTACAGAAATGGATTAAAAATTGCAAAGATTTGGGTTTATTTTACTTATCTACTGGCATCTTAATCTTCAGTGTTCACGTTTTCAAGCTTTAGCTTGCAGTCGTTACAATTAGAAATTTACGTTTGAAAAATAACATGACTGCCAGACATCCTGGCAGATATTTGCAAGCGGAGGTTTAAGAAAAGGCAGTGACACAGTATGAGTATTGTTTAATTATGAGATGTTGGTCGAAGAGACTTCTTTCACAACAGAATGTTGGGAGAAAATATTCTGTTACATCTTTTTTTGTAAGCAGTAATGAGCATTCTCGCTGCAGTCACAAAGTTTCCCTGAGTCACACTAGTCACAGCTCAGGTTCATCTTCATGAAGTATGAAGTCTGTATCTCATGACACAAAAGAAGTGAATATAGCCATTCATCATCTCAAACTGCCGGATTATTACTTTACCAAATTTTCCAACTCTTGTCACCTACCTGCCCACCTATAGTTACTTATTTATCATCATTAATCCCTCAGCAGGAACAGCGTCCATTCAGGGTGGTATAGCACTACTATATGAAGTATCTTCTGAGCAGAAATGGTGCGGTGCGTTGACTTGTGCCATGACTTTATTATGCTGATACAGCTCCATGGAACACGGGGCTGCCTGAGAGTTCACCCAACTCACAGGAAAACTGATCAAACTACCAAAAAGTGGTTTTGATACATGATATAGTGATAAGGCAGTCTTCTCATTTTAAGGTAACAAACTCCTGAAGTTTGGCCATCAATAGGGAGAAAACACCCTTTATTTAAGTCACATTTAGATACTGACTTAAATTTGTAAACTCAAAATCATGCCTAATGACGATCCAGCCAACCCTGACTTTTCCCATTTCTCTCTGTGTCTGCAGTTTGAACATGCCTTTGATCTACAAAAAGATTTCTGCAAACTCTTCTTTTTTAAGCAAGCAGTGCAATTAAGGTTTGAAAGGTGGTTAATGTTCAATTAACTTTATTACATATATTTGCTGGCTTTGGAGAATGGAACACTTCACCAAAATGTGAGCTGTTATGAATGTCTGTTTATGCATTGTGCATTCTTAGCCTGTCTCAAGGTAAAAATCTTGAAAGGATTTTGGATTTCCTAAATATGTGCCTGCTGATTAGATCACAACAAATCTGAAAGTATCATAAAATGCCTATTATAAATTATTTTGTTTCAAAGGAATTATTATAGTTAGTGGGTAAATAGGCAGCGGTGCCTTAGGGAATAATAGAAATTAAACCATGAAATGTATATAACCTTGAAGGTCTGAGTAAAATTCAAAACACCAAGAAAAGAAGGCTGAAAATTTGGTCTGACACCATCTTTATGTTGCCCTATGCTTCCTTTACATGCCAAAGTTTCTGAAGTGTGTGTGATTTAGCTTGGTGCAGTATAAGTGCTGCCTTTAATTTGGGGTTACGATGGCATGTGTTAAAAGACAAAATGTCAGCCAGATTGGATTTTCAGCTCTGAACACGCTTGGGGTTATGGTTTTAAGTCAGGGTTTAACAGTCTGAAAAAGGACTATTTTTTTTTTTTTTGTTGGCGTGTTCAGTTATGTGAAACCAAATGCTTAGATGAGTGAGAAGAACTGGTAAAACTCTTCTCCACCATAGAACTAGGACTACCTTTATATCCTGGTAAAATCCAGGCTGTACCTACTTACAAGGTAATGGCTACGGTCAAGAATTCTGGTTTCATTTGTACCTGGCAAGACACAGTGTGTAACTTTTCCTTCCTGAGATGGCATGATTGTTCATGTTTTTTGACACTTTTGGAACATGTGTTATTTTAATTTGCAAAGGAACCTCAAGCCAGTGCAGACTACAAGGGGTATTAAGCTGCGTGTTGGTAGTCCTGTGGTCTGAACTGACAATCACTAAGTCTTCAGTTGGTCAGTACACTGGCCTTCACTGATGCTGTTCTCAGTAGCTGAGGGACTTACTTAGCTGAGTAAGGTCCTTAATAAGGAGTAAGGTCTTCCTTATGCGAAGATGTCCATAGTGTACATTCAGGGTTGACAGTGGAGATGTCACAGCTGAGGTTCCTTCTTTAGGAATGGGAGACAACTCCACACTTGCCAGGCTCCTGGAAAGCTCCTTGCTCTCTAACACTTTCTCTACTTTGGTTTACTAACTCTGACTTTACTGGCCTCCTGAAACTCTCTCCCCACACTTAGACAGGCAGCCCTCTCCTTTGATGGGTATCTAGATGTTTCTTAGCCATGGGATTGAAAGACCAATGACTGTCTGCTTTGAGACACAGATAGAGGTAAAGAGCAAATACCAAGAAGATCCTTCACCACAAATCTATCAATAGGGGGCTGATTTCATCAGGCTGCCTGAAAACTCCTGTGCACGCTGATGTTGTTTCAAGCCCAGAACATAAAAACAGGCAGCCTATGAGTGAGAAGACCAGTAACTGAAATGAAAGGGTTGCTCCAGCCCTTTGATGGCACTGACCTCCAGGCCCTCAACCAATTCCTCTGAGACCTTCTAGGTGATCTGAAGAAAGCACTTTTGCAAACCCTGTATACAGGAGAGCATTCAGTGGCTCTTCTTCCCACAGTAGCTATTGAAATGGAGAATAACATGGAGGAGATGAAGTACTGATATCACAGTAACATCGTGATTCTGTCTGCAATATCAAAGCTATTGAGTGCTGATACTATGTTGGTATTTGTAGCACTGGTCTTTTTCCTTGGCCTTCACCAATCTCTTTCCAAAGAGCTGGGGCAATCATACCTCTATGACCTTTCTGCTTTGGCAGAGAGGAGAAAAAGGAATGGACACTGTTATTATCTTCTTCCAGTTGTCAACACGCCTCTCTCTTCCCAGGAGCACACCAAAGTAGACCAGTCTAGCATGGGGTCAGCATCAGCGGGCTCAAGAAAGGGAGAGAAGTCCCATGGCAGGGGTACCACCACTTTTCCAGGCCACCAGCACCACCTCCAGGTGCTTGTCCAGCAGAAGTGAAGTTCTGCAAGAATCCCAACACCTGAGTTACCAGAGTACTGCAAAACACCACACAGAATAGACTGTTGTGCTCCTTCCTGATGGATCCACACACCTCGACGCAAAATCAGTGGCTCTGAGGTATTTTTAGGTGCTGACACTTGCTTCTCCTTTCATATCATGGCATAAAATGGAGGAATTTGCTGTCAAGCTAGTCAACAGAGCACTCACCCATCAGGGAAGGCAGTTTAAATTCAACTATAATAATATAAGTAGTTAGATTAGTCTTATTGTAATATTGTATTGCATTGCATCATATTATATTATGTCCGAAGGGACACAATGCAAGGCAAAAAGTGCCACGCTATACGTAGCCTTAGACAAAATGTATCATACATCTCCAGCAGCTGCTTCCAGAGCGCAGCGTGAGAGCTGTAGCACAGGACAGTAGGCACCAGTTTTCAGCGATTAATGATAAATGTGCATTTGACATCTGTACAACAAGGGCATTTTAAGAGTCCCCTCCAAATAAACTGTGTTTAACACAAACGCATCTCTTCCCACCTCTGGCATATTTTTGTGTCATGTTTGGCTTCTTTGTTATGCTTGAGGCAACCTGCTAACGACGGTGTTATCATTTGATGTTAAATTATATATGTATAGGTTTGATATAATCATTAATTTTTAAGGTACATGATTATGCAGTATTGCAACTAGCAGGAAAAGCGTTACCTAAATCAAATTTGTGAGGGAGGCTTGAGACTCTTCTTGCTCCATTTACGTTGCAGGAGGAGTGAACCAGATTTCAGGTGAAGCTGAGCTACCACCGTAGGAAAGAAGCCTCCTTCCTCCGGGTGACAGAAATAAAGCTGCAGTCTGCATTATTCCCAGCACCAGACGTTTCTCGCTTTAAACAGAACCACAGGGAGGAGGAGAAGAAAGGTGCTCCTAGTGGGCTTCAGAATGGTCTCTTTTCTGTATATCTGTCAATTTAAATTCTCATTGAAGATATTTCCTTAGACTGAGGGACGAGCCAGGAAGAAAGCCATGTGTCTTACAAAGATACTTTAACAGTTTCTCTACACTGATCTGAAGATGGGGTGGCTTTACCATTACACACCTAGACATTGTCTCTTAAGAGAAGAGCTCGGTTCTGAAAGGCCATACCTATAAATGCTCTTCATTATTTTTCTATTTTGTGACCTTGTTTCCAATTTTGTGATCAGTCATCTCAACGTACATTTTGCTGGAGTGAAAGCGAGTTTGTTCCTGTCCTTAAAATACATCTAAAACCAGCGAGGTAATAAGAGGGTTTGGATGGACACTGGGTGCTTTGTTTGACCTGGTTACACCAGGAGGTGGACAATCTTCTGGTGTCCGCCACTTGAGATGAGGTTTGGATAGCCAGGAACTGGGGATGCTCCTTCCACCAAACCCATAAGGTCAGTTCAGGGTTAATGGCAACAGGTTATAAACCTGCAGTGAAGACTTCCCCATTGCAGTCAAAATCTGTGCTAAAGTCTTGGAGCATCAGCACAGAGGTGCAACAACCACCACTGTAACTCTAGTGGCTTCCTACCCCGCACTCGTCCTCATTCAAATACGACCCGATTCTTGGTGACATTCCACCTGTATTTTTTTCAGCTGTGCACTAAGGATGTTTAGAAGACCCCAGACTTCCTGAGTGTCTGTATCCAACAGGGGTAAGAGGCAAGAAAGTTGGATAGGTGGGTGGGATAAAGTTGCCTAACCATCCCTTTCTAGTGCCATTTTAGACATTCTTGACTATCTCATGGGGCAATCAGCCACTTCTCTGGAAAGATGTGGGTTTTCTGCAGCTCGTACGTCATCACTTTCAGGTCACGCAGATATTTTGGAAAGCCCACAGCATCCAAAGCAGTGCTAGAAATTCTATGTTCAGGAACCCAAAATGTTCCTATGGTGTTTGGCAGGGGGAAAAGCTAATGGGAGACTCACCATTATGCATGAAATACGTATATACACCTCAAATTTAACATATCCTGAAGAGCAGGAAGCACTGAGCCTCCTTTTCTCCCTGGGAGAGCAGCTACGTTACACAGCTTTTTAATATTTTGGTTTTGTTTATGTAGTATCTCTGGGGAGAGCAGGTGGCGGTACTGAACAGCTTCAAAAGCAGGAGGTCCATTAGCGGAGGTTGTGACTGCACAACCCGCCCTTTCCCCCGCTGGCCCTTCTGTGCGGGCAGATCAAGGTTTACGGGCATTTTGGGGGGTGAGGAAGGGAAGGATTGTTTTTTTCTTCGCTGTCTCCACTCGCAGGGGCCTGTTGAAAGCTCATTTCTGACAGCAATTACAACTTCTCTGGCCTTCTTGGCACAGGGACGTGCTGTCAGAGGAGGCCCGGATTTGGGATTCTTGTGCCTGTTCCTGAAAGAACAAAAACATGAGTGAAGACACTCTATCTGAAAGACTTGGGGAAGCACCAAAACAAACAAAAATAATTGAGGACAGACTCGTAGAGGCCCAAACCACAGGCATTGTAATTCTGTTGGCCCACCAAGTGATATCGCATCATCACCTACTCCATCTAAATAAAGCCATCTCCCCACGGGGACATCTGACCCAGAAACTGCACAGGCACAGCCCCGGGGCGTGCTGCCGCCTTCTCCTCCTCCCGCTTTCTTAAGCAGTTTGGTTCAAAAAAAAAAAAACAGGTTCCCGTGAGGAACCAGGGCCGAGGGAGGTGAACTTCTTCCCCCTCTCCCTGACT